>JALPQD010000152.1:4766835-4787012 GCA_023101885.1 Typhlomys cinereus
TTTGGCATCTCCTGGTCTCAGTTCTATTTGCTTTATTCTAATTGCTTCCTTAACTTCCCTTCAGTCTCCCCACCTTCAGTACCACCCTCCCTCAAGGGGAATGCCCAGCGGTGCCAGGTGGTGCTAGGCCAGGCTGGGCCCATAGGATACAGTGACCTCACGGGGGCTATTCTTGTCTGTGTCTATTTGCAAGATGCCTGGTGTTCTCTGAGGCTGTTTTCCCCATCATAAATAAGTTGGCAGGGCCCTGGGGTAGAAGCCGTGGTGGAGGAGCTTCCAGATTTCTGCTTCAAAATGCAACTGGTTCTCAGTGCCAAGCTGAGGAAGCAGAGATTGGTAGACGTTGCTTCTCCAGGGATACTCGAGGAGATCTTGCTACCAGGATTGCTTTGGTCCAGCACCCTTGGCAGGATTTGGGTTTCTGCCAGCATACTATGTCGAATAGACCTGGAGGCACTGTACTGGCTCTGCCCGAGAGGTGCCCGGGCCTTTTGGATACCCTCCCCCTGCCCAGCTCTCTAGGAATTCTAATCTCTGTCAGGCTCTAGGAAGTTACTGCTAGACAGTGCTGTGTAGCAGGTGGGACTCAAGGTAGTGGCCTGCCAGCAGAGCATATGCTTAGCATTCGTCTGTGAATTGGGTACATGAATTGCTACGTAATAATAATGTATGTGTTATAAACGTGAAAAGAATTTTAGTAAATATATAGTACATATATAAAGTGTGGAAGAAAAGGCTAAACTTGTTTTTCATCTTATTTTTTGAAAGTGGGATGTATGGTTGACTATACAAGTAGTGATTTCACACATCAGTTTCTAAACAGAAACCATAAGAACATGGAAACATTAGCTGGGCCTGGTGTCAGTCACATGCCTGTCATCCCAGCACTTGGGAGGTTGAGGCAGGAGAATCAAGAGGTCATGATCTTAGTCTGATCTACAGTGAATCTGGGATACATGAGCCCTTGTTTCAAAAACAAAATTACAAAAAGAAAGAAAAATAAGAGCGAAAGAGAGAAAAAGAAAGAGAGAGAAAGAGAGAAAAAAGAAAGAAAAAGAGAGAAAGAGAAAGAAAAAAGAGAGGAGGAGAAAAGAAGAAAGGAAAGAGAAAGAAAGAACCACCGATTTCTAAAACAATACAGATGAACCTAAGAAGTATGTTGAGTGAGGGTGGAGGACTCCAGGAGATTCGGCACACAGGGATGCCCCGGGGGATGGGAGGGAGGAAGGGGGAGACATTGGGAGAGGAGGAGAGGGGGTGAAAGGAAGGGGTAAGGGGGGAAAGTGCACGGAGGGATGACTAGAGAGGGGAAGAGGGAAGGAGAGGACCAAGATATCTATTGAGCTTATGTGATTAGGGGGAAAAAAAATAAAATGTGGAGAAAAAAATATGTTGAGTGAAACCTGGCCCAAAACAGTGCATACTGTATGATTTCATTTATATAAAAATTTCTTAGAGCAAACAAATGACAAATCAGTGATTGCTTATGGACCCTAATTCAGAAGGGGATACAGAGGGAAGAGAAGGCTGAGTTCAGAGGGTAGGGGGGACCTTTTGTGTATGCTAGATGATCCAGAACTCCTCCCCTTCCCCCAGTGCTTCCGAATGAAACAGGGTCTCTTCACATAGCCTTAGCACTTCCTGTGCAGACTGGCATAACCAGACCCGGTGATAATCTTGTGAAGCAATCGCCTCATGAGCACATCTAAGATAGAAGTCACCCTGAAGTGCACTTTCAGTATGAATAGTGTATATTATGTTAGACATACCTCAGTGGCGTGATTTAAATACTTAACTGTTCTTGTTTTTAGTAAGTATAGAATGCTGACTGAGCTGGATATAGTGGTGCTGCATGAATTCCAGGTCAACCTAGGCTATAGAGTGAGATCCTGTATAAACAAATGAAAATAGAGAAAATGAATGAATGCTGACTGTGTGCGAGATTTACATATTATGTTCTGGGTCATCAGCAACGACTGAACACATACACCATGAGTTGTGGCATTTACAACCTCAAGAGGGAGTTTGATTAGCAATTTAAGTCCAAAAGCAAGCAAGCAAACAAAATCCAGGATTTGAAATACTAAAGAGGAGGAAAACACAATGAACAAGAAGAATCTAGAACCTGGGTGCCAGGAGAGAAAGAAGAGAGAGAGAGAGAGAGAGAGAGAGAGAGAGAGAGAGAGAGAGAGAGAGAGATCAGAGAAGGCTGACCCGAAGCTTAGCTTTGGTCAAGTGGAGGGCCATCTGTGTCAGAGTGGGGCCATGCAGCCACTGCCGGTGATGTGACCAGAGCTAGGGAAGCGCACAGTAGGGAAGCAGCAAAAGAAGCTAAAGAGATAGACAAAGTCAGCCAGGTAGGCAATTTTTGCTTTCCTTGCATTTTTGGGATATCCTGTGTTCCAAAGTTGAACTAACAGTGTATCCAAAGCTAGGCCTGTGTCACTAGGACACTTACTGTCTTCTTGAATGGTGTCCTCAGTGGACATCGCCATATTTTGGAGGTTGTGACACTCAGCAGCTTGAGCGTGCTTGGGAAGTCCTGTGAGCCCAAGGGATGTCCCAAGACCCTCCCGAAAGGAGAAAGAGTTGGTTCAGGTCTGGGGAGCCGCTGGGGATCATCTCCTTGCTTCTTGCAGCTCCACCTGGGGTGGGAAGGCATCCCGCACTTTCCCGGATGCAGCCAGCAACCCAGCTGCTCTAGAGGCAACTTTCCACAGGAATTCTGCTCTTAGTGGCTAGAGGCACCAGTCCCCCCAGGCCTGCCCGTCTGACAAAGAGACTGTCTTTATTCGTGCTGGAGCACTTATCTTCTAGTCACTTGTGAGTCAGCCACCCCAAGTTTCTGTGGAGTCCCTTGTTGGCTCATTGGCTTTTAGACTTGTTTCCAGAATAGACTAGGAAGTTAAATTCAGAATACAATTGTCACACCACATTAAAAATGCAGACAGCAACACAGAACAGGGCTGGCTCATGTCAGGCAGACATCTCAGTGAAACCAGAGGAGGGGAACACGGACAGGGCCTGTGTTAATGGAGGTAGATGTCAGATCGTATGGCAAGCTCTGGCTCCCGTTTGTCCTGTGGCCTGCCACTCTGTATCTGGAAGAAAGAAGCTACTATTAAAGCTGGAGGTTAAAATGAGGTTTCTGCTTGGTGTGCAGTTCTGTGATCTAGAGATCAAGTTGCTTACTTCTCAGGAGGGGAGCTGCCAGGATCCCATTTAGAATTGTAACTTCCGTGGCAGTTAGAATCTACCAGAAGCGAGGGGAGGGACAAGTGTGGGTCTGATAGACAAAGAGACCTTGGCGAAAGACTAAGAAGTGTTGGCTCCGTTTCTCTATGGCTAGCTAGCCACTGTGGGAAAACTGAGACAAGCACAACCTGACTGCAGCCAAGTGGGACCAGGAAAAGCCTATGAGGATGAATTATCTCAGGTGGATTCGCTCTATCAGGCATCATCGAGAAGGGAGAGGTGTCTAGTTGCCTGGCTGTAGTGTCTCTCCATGTAGTCCATTCAGGCTGACTTCAAACTTGGGATCTTCCAGACCCAGATGGTATTACAGGAGCGCATCACCATGCCCAGCCTGCATGGTGGTGGGTGATCTGTGCTTCTCCCCACCCCCATCTTTCTCACCTGAGCTGGTGAATTAATAGTCCACATGTGGGCTGGTTTCATCTCTGCCTAGCTGTTTATTCTGCCCTTCTCTCTCCATAGGACATCTCTCTGCCAGCTGGCTTAGGGCTGCCTTCTGCTGTGTTAGGAAAAGTCATGATTGCTGTGATTTGGGGTTAGTTTCCCAAGTGGGTAGGTGAACTGGATGTCTAACTATCACTTTGTCTTCTTGCATTTCAGTCATTCCAAGGAAGTCAAGGACGAGCATACCTCTTTAACTCCGTGTGAGTGTCTCTGAATGGGGCATCCATTAATTTGGTGCAGATTTTAAGGGGTGGAGGATTCAGAATGGACCCTCTCCTCTGCCATTATAATAATAAAAAAAAACCCAAAGGGTATTATCCTCACCTTCATAATTAATTGGTGGTCATTACCTTGGGGAAAATATTTTTGGCAGCCCCTCCCAGCTGAAAAGGATGTGTTTTCCACAGTGCTCCCAGGAGGCACACGGAGGGTTGTATGTGGTCCCATTGGAAAGGAGCCAAGGAACTACTGAGAGCTTCAACAGGGAGGTCCCATAACATGACCAGAGTTTTGTGGGGAAGAGAGTGGGGGTGGAAAGGTGGCCACTCAAGTCTGCGGGAGAACTTATGATGGAGGAAAGTGCAGATAGGAAAGAGCCTCATCCATCTGCAGAGGCAGTCTACACAGCCCTCACCCCTGGGCTCTTCCCGAGGAAGGAAAGCAAAGCTCACATATGTCCGATGAGCTATAAAAATGGAAATCTAGCACATTTGGCTAGGAACAGGTGTTCTGCAAAGGAAGATAGCACGTTTGATATTTAGGGCTCTTGCATCTTGTGATAAGCACAAGAACACATCGTCATGTTCACTGTCCTCAGTGAACAGCCCTCAGACCCCGTGCTCCTGGCTGTGGACTGCACGGTGGACTTCATCTTTCCCTCTGAGATTGAAAAGCATTTGTGAGAAAATTTAAGCCCTAAGCAAACTTTCAGCCTGGCTGATTGAGTAAACTCACCTATTCCAACCTCGCGAATCTGAATTCATTCAGGGGGCAGGCAGGAGGGTTGTGGGGGAGGGGTAAAGAGGCTTTCTGTTTCACTTTTATATCAGGCTTTCACTTCCCTAGGGGCAGCCTTGTCCCTTACTTGCTGGAAGTTCAGCTTAATGACTAATGTTGGTTTTTGTTTCTGTGATTAAACTACCTGCTCTGATCTCTCTCTGTCTTTGGCATAGAGTTAATGTGGGCTGTGGACCTGCAGAAGAGCGAGTGTTTGCTGACGGGACTACATGCAGTCGCAGACATTTACTGTGAAAACTGCAAACCACTTTGGCTGGAAGTATGTAAGTATAAGGAGCCTGGTTGGGAGAAAGCTACAAAGGGAATAGCAAAGGACCTCATGCTTGAAGAATGTTTTCCTTGCATGTGTCCCTTGGTCCTGTGGGGAACCGACCTCCAAGAGTGGAACCTAGTGCAGGTCATCTGTATTGTATGTCCCCTAGCAACCCATTCCACTCCTTTACTCCCCTTTTGGATACCTGTTCCTATGTGTATGTACATGTGCACAAAACTTACCTTTCAACTTGATAATAATTTTAATACCATATAACTTGTTTTGCTATATGATAGGGATACATTTTATTCTTTGTAGTATCTCTCAAAGTTGGAGCTTTTTTTTTCCATCTGTCTCTGTTTATGGATATTTTCATGGGAAAATGAGGCTGAGGGCAGTTAGTATGAGTGTGTGTAGTGGTTTTTTGTCTATAATTTCAGTACTCAGGAAATCGAGGTAAGACAATTTCTTCGAGTTCAAAGGCAATCTGGGTTAAAAGACTCTCTCAAAGGTGGGGGAAGAGAAGGTGACACATGGCCGTAATCCCAATCCTTGGAAGGCTAATACAGGTAGATTAGGAGCTCAAGACCAACCTCAGGCAAATGACCATTAGAGATCAGCCTGGGCCACATGAGACTCGTCTCAAAAACAAAACCTACTAAAATAACAATATAACAAAATATACTGGCAGCTAGATTCGGGCCACCTCAAAACAGTAGACAAAGCCTCCATGTTCCCCTGGCCAGCAGATATATACCATATTACAGCCACAGTCAGGTTCAAATTGGGCTCAATCACTTGCCTGTGTGTCCTTGGGGAAGCTACCCAACCTCTGTACTTCAGTTCCCAAACACCAAGAAAGTCTAATGCCAGCTGTGCATGCTAGTGCATGCCCGAAATCCTAGCACTTGAGAGGTAGAAGCAGGAGTGTCAGGAACCGAAGGCCAGCCTTGACTAGACTCAATACACATGCACAGAACATACATGCATAAGAGAGCATAATGCATATAGAATTATTTTTTAAATTTTTTTAATAGAGAATGCTTTTGTTTTTGAGAAAGAGAGAGAAAAAACCCACATGTGCCATGGTGCACAGGTGGAGGTCAGCGGACAACTTCCAAAAGTCATTTCTCTGCTCCCATCATGTGGACTTCCAGGGATTTAGCTCCGATCACCAGGTGTGTGAGTAGAGGCGCCTTACCTACTGAGCTGCCTTGCTGACCACATAAAAACAATGAGGTCATCCCTTGGCATCTATATAAAATATGTTTAGTGAAAATAAACTTACATTGTTGTACTTCGTGGCAGGTCTTTTTTGTTTTTTTTTTTTTTTTGCTTGTGTTTATGCATACTTGCATAGCATTATTTTTTTTTCTTGTTTGTTCCTGTCCTTGTCAGAATATTGGAAAACTTGGCTCAGTAAGATGGCTCAGTTGGTAAAGGCACTTGCTGTGCCAAACCTGATGGCCTGAGTGCAGCTCCCAGAGCCTGTGTAGTGGAAGGAGAAACTGGCGCCTCCAAGTTGTGGTGCACATATACGTTAAAGGACTTCATGTCAAAGCATGTAAAAAAATATTGAAATTTGATCTTTCTGTCTCTGAAAGGTGGGTGTATGTAAAATGCCTTGATTTCCACCATCTTTCATTTGGGTATTTCCCACCCGTGGCTGAGGAGCGAGCCTGAGGAAGTAGTCAAAGCTAGCCACGTAATGATACGTTATGTGTAGGTTCATCAATTATAAACAAAAAATGGGTCACTTGGCTGTTGGTTCTGATGGCGGCAAGTCTAGCAGCTGGTACGTGTTTAAAGAGGTCTCTGTTTTTTCACTCAGCTTTGCTGTGAAACTAATGAAGCTCTAAAAATACTTTATTGCAAGGAAATAATAACTGTATAAGCAATTGATGCCAGACAGAAAAAGAATGATTCCATTTAAATAAAGCTTAAACTACATGCCAGTCATTACAAAAATAAAAGCTGCCCAGGTGGAGTCTGGGGAAGTCAGCAGCGCTGCCTTTCGGTCCTATTTCTTCTCGTGTCTTCCGAGAACTTTCAGCTTTAGAAAGAGAAAAACTGAGCTAGCTCTGGCAGCATACGCCTGTAATCCCAGCCCTCGGAGGCCGAGGCAGCAGTATCTAGAAATGTTGTGTCCCGACGACCCAGCTGCCATGTTTGTGGAGTATATGTTGGATTACACACAAGAGATGATTCTAGTTGGCTGGTTTTGTTCCTTGCTGGGGTTCAGGAGAAAATGATCCCCTTACTTGGCAGAGTTTTATGAAAGCTGCTCACGAGGAACTAAAGTGAGTGAGGACTGGCAGGGCACTTGTTCAGCAGCTTGGTGACTTCAGGTTTGATCCCCAGAGCCAGGAAAATAAAGGAATGAGACCCAGACCTGCACGAGGCCAGGTAGATAGTACTGCAAGCACTCAGCTAGCAGCTCGGCTGCCCAGGTGCCCGGCACCTCTGTGTATAGAACCAGGCTCCATCCTTCCTTCAGTATTTCTTTTACTTTCCTTTAAAGCTGTGGGTAGGTGGATTTTCTTCTCTCCCTCTCCCCCCTCCTCCCCCCATGTATGTTCATTTTCTCTCTCTGTTTTGAGACAGTCTTCATGCACTGTGTATCACAAGCTGTCAAGGAACTAATGTAGCCTAGATTGGCCTCAAACTCATGGCAATCATCTTGCCCTGGTCTCCCAAGGGCACCTGAGGAAAACTCTCATTCTAATTTTATTTTTCTCCTCTATTTCTACCCTGAACACAGAACAATAGTTTGATTCCCAAAACCATATTCTTTTTTGTGAACGTGCATGCATGCACATTTGGAGCCCCAGGAATAATGAGGTGTCAGGAAAATTTCTTGCTGAGCCCACAGTTTGGTGTGGGAGTGGGGAGGGGTATTCACAGTTCTCTATTCTACTATCCTGGTTGCCCTCATCTCTCTTCTCTCCACTATATAAGATTCCTCTCAACAAGGTACTTAAGTTTGAACTCTGTTCTGAAACCCAAAGCTGTAAAGCAAAACAAAAATTCATACTGCTGCATGCAGTTGGAGCCTACCAACAGTAGCATATCATTTCTTTATTAAGTTTAATTTCTTAATAATTCAAAAAGCTCAGGCAGAAGGACTATGTCCACTGGTTGTGTCCTGAGTCTTAGCTGTGTGATGAGTCCGGAGGTCTGTGTTCTCAGCTAGTGCACCAGGATGTATTCTGTCAGTGCCACTGAGCTAGTCCTTTATCCTGCACCTATGCAGGGCGGCTTTCTGTGGCGCTTACTAATTGAGAGATCTCACGATGCTTGTCTACCGGTTGTTTGTTTTCCTCTGGAGGCCTGGTAGCTGGAAGGGTCGAGGGCTGCCAGGCCCTCCAGTCTAGAGTTTACACAGCTCCCGCCACCCTGGAAGAAAGGCCGTGAAAGAAAAACATACTTACATGGAAACAGCAAGAGAGAGGAAGGAAGACATGTTGGCCTTCATAATATTTGTTTCTCTTGCTGTTTTTTTTATCTAAGCCTTGCAAGTACAGCTTAAAATGATAGCCAGACTTTCCTGTGTCCCTAGAAACTAGTGGGAATGGCATGGAAACTTACAGATCCACAGGGCAGACGTCCAATTACCATCTGAAATGAGGTTCCCTTAAGATTTATTTTTCTCACTTTTCACTCACTCTCTCTCTCTCTCTCTCTCGCCCTTTCTCGTTCTCTGTGTGTGTGTGTGTCTATATATTTGTAATTGTCAATTTGGTTTAGGTTTTTGTGTGTATGGACACACATGTGCCATGGTCCTCATGTAGCATTCAGAGGAAAACTCTATGGATAATCAGTTTTATGCACCTTTATGTGGGTTACAGGGCTCAAATTCAGGCTTACACAGCAAGTGCTTTATCCACCGAGCCATCTCATTAGTGTGGTTTCGGTTCATTTGAGAAAAGTCTTTGCCTGTCGCTCCCGTTGGCCTCCTGAGGCCGGGAGGACCAGCCTGCATCAACACTGCTGGTCCCCACACCTGAGCTGCCATCCGCCTGTCAGTCCTCAAGGAAAGTGACAATGAGCAAAGTGCGAATCTCTGTCTTCTATGAAGTTCATACTTCATAGAACTCGTGGATGACAGCTAATGAAACAGAAACACGCATTGTAATGTATGCTGGGATGGAGAGTGGGGTTGCAAGTGTGAAAAACCTTACTGAGGTGCTGGCATTTGAGCAAAGACTTGCAAAAGTAAAGATCTTGGAGAAATTCCGTTACGCTGCTGAGGAGGGCCTGCTGTTGAGTCCGTCCTGCAGTTACGTGCAGGGGACACAGAGTGCCCGAGTGGTAGACCTGGTTGGTGAATCTGGTGAAGTGTGAATGAACTTAACCTTCGCTGGTCCTGTCAATCAACAGCACCCCTGCTTCTATGCCTCAGAAGTCATCCATTGATCTCCCATCACTCAGTGTCTTTTCTCTCCCTCTGTGTTGTATAGGAACACGCTTTTGAAAGCAGCCAGAAATATAAAAGAAGGCAAATACATCATTGAACTAGCACACATGATCAAGGACAATGGCTGGGACTGATCCAACAGCATCTGAGCAACCCAGTGTCCACGTGAACGCCATCCAACCGAACATTCTACCCAAGCGTGAGAGAGTGACTGAACACTTGGTTCCATCCATTTAGGGGCCTTTGCCATTTGGGGGCATCCTCCCACCAGACGCCATCTTTCTTGGTGACCGGCCTCTAAAGAGCTGTCTCTCTGTCTCTTTGCTTTGTATCTGTTTGTGAGTTGATCTTGGCTTCTCTCTCTGTTCTAGTGTTGGCTGTAAACAAAATAACAAAAGGAACAGATCCTCAACTGCATGGCGGCAGCCCACCTTGCACAAGGGCCCGAGCACCGTGGGAGAGCTGCCTGATGGCCCCTTGTCAGGAGAGCAGTGGCACATGGGCAGAAGGAGGAGGGAAAAGGGGGAACCTGGCGGGTCCAGGGGAGGAGGAGGGAGGGGAGGGGAGGGGGGGTGACAAAATTGTGCTGCTCCTGGAGATCTGGTAACTTAGGCTTGTCTAATTGATTTGTCTAAAAGGACAGAAAAAAAAAAATACCTCATGCCTGCATCCTCTCTGACCATAAGCTTCTGTCCCCAACACCAAATGTGCCAGGCCAGCAAACAAGCACAGTGGCTGTAATTCTAGCTGATAGGACAAGGGCCTGGTACTCTGGGACTGAGTTGGACAATGTCCTGGTGGGCCAGTAGATCCTCACTTGGCCTCTATGCAGATGCCTCCTTAGCCATAATAAGTGAGGAGAGAGATGGAAGATGCAAATATCCCAACTTGGCCTGCAACCAAGGAAAATCAGGAATGGAGGGGAGCTGGGAGCAGCTGAAGAAATGACTCAGACATTGAGCAGGAAGATGAAAGGTGGAACCAGTTAGTCTTTCTGCGAGAGGGATATGTGAGAGGGGGCAGGGCAGGAGCCGTAGACATCCTAATTCAGACGAGAAATCAGAAACAATGCAGGTGAGAGCCATCTCTCCTCTTTGGATTTGCATAGTGGCTTGGGGGCAGTGGGGGGGGGTGGAGAGGGATTGACAGTTCTTAGTCTGCGATGTTCCTGGTTTTCCTCTAGTTCCATCTTCATAACCTAGGAACCAAAGGCCTGAGATGTTGAGAACTGACTGACCCATTTCTCATGCCTCAGTTTGTCCAAGGCTCCGTTATTGTCATAGGTAGAGAGAGAAGGCTCCTGAGGACCAGCAGTGAAGTGAGGTTACAGATATGTTTTTAACCTGTCTCTGCTGCCAGCTTCACTGCTCAGGAGGGGAAGATCAAGTATCTGTAAGGCTTGTGACCCAATGAAGAATTTGTTGCATTCAATCAACACTGTGAAGTCTCTTCAGCAGTTCAGCTAGTATATGGTGCAGGCCAAGCACATTCAACAGAGTTCACTTCAATATGTGCATGTTCGGTCGCTCTCAGCAGCTTATTCTCCAAATAGGTTGATTCTACAGGAAAATTCACCTTTGAAAGTCTCATAAGAGTGAGTCCATAGATATAAGAATCTGTCTGAACAGTAAGCCAGGATTAATAAGCAACCAACCCAGGACATTTTCCAACTGAACCAGATTCCCATGGAAATTCCTTTCTGTCGCACGTGCTTATGTTCAAATGGAAGATCTGAGACAGGCCAGGTCCTGCCCTGCTGGTGGTGACAGAAAACAGGAGAGCCCCATGTTTAGCAGGTGACGGCCTCTCTTCTGGAGCTAAGCAGGATTTTTTGAATCTACTGGCCTGGGCCTTTCCATGGCTTTCCTAGTAGCCCTAGGCATTGAGCTGACCTCCCCACCATTGTGCAAGGCAGAGCGAGGCTCAGGAAAGCATCATCTGGCTCCCTGGCCCAAGTTCTCAGTGAGGAGCATTTTCCAACTTTCACATTCCTAGGCTGGTTCTCCAGCACAGAAGTCAATGGATTGCCACCTCTACCCTGCTGAGGGAAGCCGCCTTCCTATACGGATATGATCATCCCCTTTGCTCAGGGAACGTCCCTAACTATCAAGAGTCCTTTTCATAAAAACAAAATGGAATTTAAACCTAGGGAGCTGTTCTTCCCCCCCCCCCTTTTAAAACTAAAATGAGAATATGGCAATGTATAGAACTTAAATATAGGATACTCTGGGCAGTCACGGGGGCAGAGGAGGAGACCAGTGTGCCACTGCTCTTCCTTGAGGTGGGTCCGAGACTGGCATGGATCAGAGCAAGTTCTAGTGGGACCCTGGTTCTGGGTTTTTCTTGAATTACTGTCCTTTTTGAGCTTCCAATGAGCACCTGGCACTGTACTTGGTGCAAGAGATCTGAAGAGATGCTTGGTTTTTTTCCCCCACCATTTTGGAGGGGGTGGAGCAAGAGTCCCCTTTGGGTCAGTGAAACCAAAAGTGCTTCTTAGAACCTTCCCTCCATCCGTGCTTGTCTCCCTAACCCTTAGCAGTATTGGAGCAATGGCGAGCCATGAACTCGTGGCCTGTTTCTTCTTTAATTTCCTCACCAAATTATTGACTCAGAGCATAACCAAAGACCTCACCCATTCACCCCACATCGTTTCAGGGAATTGGAGTTGGTTGGGAAAACACGGGCAGTGGTCTGGGAAGCAGGGAAGGGAGAAGTGAGAAAGGGAAGGTGTGAAGTTCTATACCTCAGCCACTAGCTGGCCAGCTCTCACTCCTTGCTCCCTGTGGGCCCTCAGCCCTCGGCCACCCTGGAGTACACCAGGCCCCCTGGGATGTTCGCCTCAGGCTCCTGATGGGTAGATTGACACGCAAAGATAGCCAAGCTTGATACCCACGAGTTCTTAGCCTGACTGAGCACCCCCACCCCCAGCTCCTATGACAGTAAGGTCATGTAGATAAAATTAATCTCACTGGTGGATCAGTGTGTACAAGAGAGGTTATCCCCTTTATAAAATAAGATTTTCAAGTAGAGATTATATATATATATATATAAAGCAGTTGCTTGTGAAATATACTTTGTAAATAATATTTAATTTTTTAAATAATATATTGGTGCTGTTTTCTCAGATCCCCTGAGAGCACTTTTATTTTCGTTTTAAAGTCTATGGTTTCCTCTGCATTTTTTTGAAGCATATTTTAAGAGAAACAGTAATCAACAATACATTTTTTTAAGATCACTATCACTTAAAGATAGACTGAGGCTTTAAATCAATCCTTGTTTGCATTTTTCCCAATGGAACAGATTCTGTAATAAATTACCAGGTTGTGAAGTGAAATCTTTTCTTGCATCAGTATTGAGTAGATAAAGAAATAAGACAAATTTAGTATTAGTAATATTACTGTCGGCAGAAGTTCCAATGAATTAGAATCTTTTTTCTAAGTGTGTATATGGGTGCATACGAGTATAAGTGCACACACACTCACTTTTGTCTCCTCTTTTCTTCTCCTGGGGATGCTATTAACTACAGTTTACACCTCCTACACATAAGCTTTTTCCTCTTTCTGGTTGTTTTTCTTTCCGAGCGGACCAACAGCACAAGCAGGAGGATTTTGTTTTTCTGAGCATGGATGGAGCTGTTGCCAGTTTTGTTTCTTTTTCTTTGTGTGCTCAACTTTTACAGCTTGTGACGGAAATCTGTTTAAGTGGAGCTGAGTCTGGTCTTCTGAGATGTGAGCTTGTCAGTCACACATCCAGGGCTCCGAGTGTCTTAGGACCATGTCATTTTTTTTTTTACTGGTCCAGGTTAAAAGAACATTAATAACAAAATACATATATCTGTTAGTTAAACAGCATTTTTTTGAAATTCAGATTGACTCAGGTTCAGGAAGAGGCTGGCAAATAAATCTTAAACACAATCAGTTTTCACGGTTCAAAATAATCTGCCTCAGTTGAGACATGTTTGTCCTATAGGTAGAGGAAAAAATGATTTGTTTTTTTAATTACAATGAAGTCATGAAATCTACTGGCAGTTAAAGATAAAACCAAGAAAATGTTGTTCTCTCAAAGCCCAGTTCTGTATGCCATGTTTTTTTCTAACCTTTGGTGAAGGTGGGTTTTGTATCTCCCAGCCTGCAGGGATTCTAATATACACTACAGAATCTGTCTGTCTGCTTGTGTTTACAAACTGTATTTTGTTGGGTTTGGAATTGTTTTTGTTTTGTTTCCTTTGGTGACATTTTTTTCAGGTTACTTTGCTTGGATAACAAAGGCAATTGTTTAAATAATTTGTCTTCGCCTTTTCCCGTATTTGTACATAATGATTCAGTATTAGAGAAAAGTGCATTGTTTCTGTCTGATTTCCAATCTGTGTTGGTGCTCATTTGAGAAAATAAAGTTTTCAAATATTAACTCTTGAGTGAATGATCTGTTTTTATTTTAAACACCTATTTATTTTGTTTGTGATTAAATTCAGGTCCTCAGGCTTGGCAGTAAATATATTTACCCTTTAAAACCATCTTACTGGCTCTAACCCTGATGTTTTTTTAATCTTTTTTTAAAAATTTTTATTCTATATGTTTAATTTGTGCGTATATGTGAGAAAGGGCATTGTATGTGCTTGTGGAGGCCCAAGGGTGACTTTAGGAATCATTTTGGATTGCTTTAACTCAGGTTTCCCAGGCTCCGTCTTCCAGGGCCAGAAGTGCAGACCACCACCATTTCTGCGTGGTGTGGGCTCCAGGATCTGAATTCAGGTCCTTCTCCTTACAAGGTAAAAGCTTATCCCTGAGCCATCTCTCCAGCCCCGCTGGTATATTTTATCTTGACATTTGACATCCTTTTGAAAGGCCTGCACAGGGTCATCTGTCCAGTCCTGTTCAGACTGTCAACTGCAAGCATGAATGTTTATTTTCCCTGAGGACAGCAGTCCTTAGTAAAACATAGCCTCACTTCTCTGCAAATATCCTGGCTTTAACCATCTGAAGTGCACGAGTGACGTTTATCCAGTTAATCTGTACCATGACCCGTCTTCTCAGACCACTGCAAGCTTTTCCAATGACATCACTCTCTTTGGTAGACTTAAGATTGTGTTAAGAAAGGGACGGGGCTCAACCAGACAAGATGGTGTTGGTTAAGGTGCCTGTGCACAAAGCTGGTGACCCAAGTTCAATTCCTAGACCCCCACATGGTAAAAGGAGAGAACTGATTTCCAAAATTTGCCCTCCAACCCACACACATCCATCTTAGCATACACTTATTTCTGCTCACTCTTATTTTAAAGTGTGTGTGTGTGTGTGTGTGTGTGTGTGTGTGTGTAATTGCCCTGGATTGTGCTATCTTCTCTTTCCTTTGCTCTGAAGTGTCCCAGGCTCCACCTTCCAAGACTGGAAGTACAGGCCACCGCCATCTCCATCTGTCATTTTTATGTGGGACTCACATCTGAACTCAGGACCTTCTGCTTGCAAGGCAGAGTCTTAACTCACAAGCCATCTCTCCAGCCCTGCTACTCTTTTTCTTGACATAATATTCTCTTGAGACAGAATTTCATGTAGCTTGGGCTGACTTCAATCTTGCTGTGGAGCTGAGGAGGATCTGGAACTGCTGATGGTTCTTCCTCTTCCTCTCAAGTGGTGAGATTACAGGTAACAGCTACCATATCTGGTTTACTTCAGTGCTGGGATAGAATCTAGGATTCGCCAGGCAAGTATTCTACCCACTAGGCCATACCCCAATCACCCCCCCATTGTATTTTTTTTTTAGTTTTAAAAAAAAGTGTGTGTGTGTCAAAAGGCACTGTGTGTCCTTGAGAAGGACCAATGATGACTTGAGGAATCAGCCTGGATTGCTTCTACTTCCTTTTTGTTTCACTTTGGCTTTTCCCAGGTTCTGCCTACCCGTGCCAGAAGTGCTTTTTTCACTTGATGTTTTTACATGGGAACTGAGATCTGAACTCAGGTCCTCTGCTTTCCCTGAGCCATCTCTCCAGCTCCTTCTCCCCCCTTCCCCACTATATTTTAAAGGTACTTTTAAAAGCTTGCCTTGTTTCCTGTCAATTTTCTTCTATGTTGTCTGGACTCAGCTGCTATTGTCTTTTGTCACTGAGCTTGTCACCTTCCTGTGACCTGTTTTGCTTCAGGAGATGTGCCTTTCATCATTTCACTCTTGTTTGCTAGAGAGAGGAAGCCATGAAACAAGATGGCTGCTCTGAGGTTGTCATCTTATAACCGCCAGTGGCTGCCCAGGTGCTGAGGCAAGGGGAGGGAGGCACTGATGTTCAGAGTGCCTGGGTCCATACTGGACCCCACATTACTAATGCTTGGCTGGTGTGAGGCACTTCCTCATAGCAACCCGTGGGGAAGCAGTGACCTGTGACATTTGTCCTTATCTGGTAGATGATGAAATTGAAGTTTTGCAAGGTTTCATGTAGGGGTGGGAGTCCTTGCCCATCTGACTTCCAACTCTGGACTTTTCCCCTCTATGGTATTCTTCCAGCCTTGCTAGTTTGCCTGTGGTTTCACGTGACACTTTTCCAGGTCTGTTTGCCTTGACTGCTCGTTTGTTTTTTTCACAATAACCTTCCTATGCTAAAGATAAGGAAACTGGAGGCTCTAAGATCATAAACAAAGCATGCCATGGAAAAGCTTGGATTTTTCCAGGCATGGTGGCTTATGATGTAATCCTAGCGAGTGGGAAGCTGAGGCAGGAGGATTGCCATGAACTTGAGGTCATCCTGGACTACCTGTCTCAACACACACACGCACACACACACACACACACAAGCTGGGATTTTAATTCTTGCTCTGGTTTTGAAGCCTATTCCTCCTCTGTGGTCCCATCCTGCTTGAAATTACTATACAAAGCCGTGGCTGCTTTGCACCTCTGTCTCCCCTTTCCCCGTTCCTTCTTTCCTCTCTCCACCTTCCCCTCCCTTCCTACGTACAGTAAGTAAATGTTTGTAGAAGTTCACGTGACAGCAAGCATGGTATTTGTGTCTGCAACTTAAAGCAGACCGAGAAAGGCAAAAAGATTTGAAAGTTCAACATCAGTGGGCTATATCATGAGCCCTTGTCTCAAAAAAAAAAAGTTTTAGTGTCACAATGAAGACATTTCTATTTCCCAGTGATTTGAGAACATTTTAATAAGAGATCTTGTCTCAAAAGAAAAAAAAAAAAAGGTTTAGTGTCACAGTTATTTCCCATGTGATTTGAGAACCATTTAGAACCATTTTAATAAGAGACAGTAGCTGGAAAAGCTAAATTTTTGAAAGTATGCATCAATTTTTTTAAAACCCCTGACAGAATGATTGAGGTCTATGTATTGGAAGTTAAAGATTTAACTCAAGTTCATGAGCTCAGAAATGAAGAATCAAGCTTGCCGATAATCCCAGCAGAAAATCAGGAGAACATGATCATTCTTGAACTACTCGAGTGAGTTTGAGTCAGTCTGGGTTACATGACACCCTTTCTAAAATTAGTAAACAAATCCCCCCCAACCAAAACATAAAAATACAAAAGAAATCAGCAGGAGAGCAGCAGAGTTGCAGGGCCGGTGAGATGGCTCAGTCATCTGTGTGTCAGTCTGGCCACCGGAGTGCAATCCCCAGAAGCCCAAATGGTGGAAAGAGAAAACTGACTTCCCAAGTTGTCTTTGACCTCCAACTGTACCTGTTTTTTTTCTCTCCTCTCTCCCTTTTCAAAAATAAATAAAATATTAATTTTTAAAAAATCAGAGCCAAGGGCTGGAGAGATTGCTCGGGTTAGACTCTGTCTCATTAGCGAAGGTCCTGAGTTCGGATCCCAAGTCCCTTGTTAAAAAAAAACGCCAGGTGGAAAGGGCATCGGCCTGCACTTTCCGGCACTGGTAGGCAGAGCCTGGGAAATCCATAGCAAAGCAAGGAGGTAGATGCAATCCAGGATGATTCCCAAAGCCACCCTTGGTTTTCCACGAAGACACACAGTGTCTTCTGATACACGCATACGCACATAAATAAATTAAAAATATATATTAAAAAAATCAGCCAAGAGCAAAATAAAAAACAGAGCCAAATGGGAAGAACACTCACTGTGTGTTCCATAGATGGCGATTTGCATCTGACGTCATCTGACCCCTCGCTTACACATTCACCACTGAGAAAGTCACTGTAATTACCAGTGACTCAGAAATGCCAGCAACAACATAGGCTATTGTGGGGTCAAGTAACACCATGCAGTGCCCAGTACAGATAGGCTTTATGCTTGTGTTTCTTTGTGTTGCATTATTACAGCTGACTATAATGGATTCTGGTAGCATGTGGGTTGCAGCATTCATTCCCCTAAGCCCCCCCTCCAATAGGAGATAACACCTGTGTTTCATCTTCCAGTTGCTGAATGGAAATATGAACAAAACAACTGAGAGGAATAGAGGGTTTATTTCAGCTTTTGGTTTTTAAAATTATGTTCATCCCATGGTAGGAGAATTGATATCAACCTCAGGATCCCAGGAACTAGTTGTGCGTATGTACCCAAATGCCAAGAGAAGGGCAAACTTTCTCAATCTGTATCCAAATTACCAAGCCCTTTTCATCTTTTTGAATTCTTTTTTTCTGTGCGTGTGTTGGAATCAGAGGGCACTGTTGTATGTGTGCCTGGTGAGGACCAAGGAGTGCTTTGGGAATCAACCTGGATGTTCTACCTCTTTGCTCTTGCTCTGGAGTTTCCCAGACTCCACCGTCCAGGACTGGAAGTGCTGGGCCAGCCACCACATCTTTCTGGCAATTTTATGTGGCAGTCTGGATCCGAACTCAGGACCTCAGAGGCAGAGGCTAACCCCTGAGCATCTCTCCAGCCCGTTTTCTTCATTGTATCCACTGCCCAAAAAATGGTCTCACCCACTATGAGCTTGAGTCTTCCCACATGAAGTAGATACTCTCCCGCGGATTTGCTCAGGGCGTTCTGGACTAAATAATTCTTCACTTATGTGTCCAAAGGCTCAGTTGTCAAGTTGGCATCTGTGACCAACTGCCATAGTACCCCACAGGTCAAATAATCTTGGGTTCCAAGTCTGGAACCCACCTAGCAAAGATTAGTGATCCCACATCACTTACTTTTAGTTCTAGAAGACAATGTGTACAAAAGAAGGGCCACATTAGAAAAATCCATTCTTGAGCTTTAAGGTAGCCGTCTATGGTAGTCCTTAGTAAAAGCCAAATTATACATCCTCCTTGCCCTGTGTGGGCTACAGAGGAGGCAGAATGCTTCAGACTTCAGCCTTTCCTGCTTGCCTGCTCAGCTTCTAAACAATAGCAACCAAGATAAGAGATCAGAGATGTTTTATTGATGGTTTTAATAATAGAATCTCTTGGGAAATTTTTGGTTTCCCATCCCCAAAAGCAAAAATGCTTCTACAGAATGTTCTTGAATTTTTATTGCTGTTTAATCTTTTTCGTTCCCTATCATATGCTTTGAGCTACCCCAATAGAGTTTTAAAATACACCTTTGCAAATGTAGAATGAGCCATCACTCCTTTGACTGGTCTGTGCTGTACCAATGCAGCATCCTGTAGACATCCAAAACCTTAGACTAAATTATGTTTCCATTGATGATATGCTATGTGTTGAACATGACGCATTTATTGCCCAAACCGCTGCTAATCTCATAGAAAACCTTGTTTGGGTTTTGTCCAGTTCCCAATCCTTTATTTCCCCAGCAGCTGGGAGACAGCGCTGGGCACCCAGATCTCCTGGAGGCACTCGGGCTTGACGTCGTTTCCATGGCAATGAGACATCGCCAATGTTCGGATTTCATTACATGTTAGATCTCAATGATATTATGAAAGAGATTGTTTACCGGGGAGAATGCCAGCCATCTGAACAAGGAGGCTGCAGGCGAGAAAGAGCCACTGATCTTCTGGAACCTTCCCCCTATAGAAGGCACCTGGGGAAGTCATCTTGGATAGTAAGGGTTGTCACCAGACGACTGGCTGTGTCCAGAGCATCATATATTTCCCCCTGTGTCAATGAGTCCCAGGTTTGGCCTGAGAAAGGACTGTGTCAAGGCAGGCAGAAAACTCAACATGAGATTATTGTAAAAATCCTTCCCGCCAGGCCTGCAGACACAGGCACGTGTGGGTGAAAACACCCAGTCAGATCTCCAGGCTCGGCGCGTGGATAGGTCCGCTAACTGTAAAGGGACTGGTGTAAACACCAAGTCAGGGAGTGCATCTTCGGAGCCCAGGCCGCCAGGGGATCCTGAAGCTAAAGAAAAGATCATTGTTGGTTCAGCAGTGTGAGGGCAAAGCCTGAATGTTGCACAAAGAAAAAGTTAATATAGTGAATGATAACTTCCCTTGTTAGCAACTTCCTTCCTAAATGTTTGTTATTCAATTTTTCATCTCCCCTCCCTGTCTCCCTCCCTCCCTCCTCCTTCCTTCTTGCCTTCCTTCCTGCCTGTCTGCCTTCCTTCCTTCCTCCCTCCTTCCTCCCTTCCTTCCCTCCCTCCCCCCTCCCTGTCTCCCTCCTTCCTTCCCTCCCTCCCTGTCCCCCTCCCCCTTCCTCCTTCCTTCTTTCCCTCCCTCCCTCTCCCCCTCCCTCCCTCTCCCCCCTCTCCTCCTCTTCCCCCTCCGCCTCTCTTCCCCTTCCTCCCTCCTCTCCTCTCCCCACTCCTCCCTCTTCTCTCCCCACTCCCCCTTCCCCCTCCCTCCCTCCCTTCCTTCCTCCCTCCCTTCCTTCTTCCTTCCTTCCTCCCTCCTTCCTCCCTCCCCCTTCCCCCTCCCTCTTTCCTCCCCCCCCTCTCTTCCTCCCCCCTCTCTTTTCCTCCC
>JALPQD010000153.1:0-83692 GCA_023101885.1 Typhlomys cinereus
GGTTACCATAACACCCAAGGACCGTATTAACCGCTTGGATGGAATTCATTAGAAATTAACTACCACGTAAATTAATTTTCCCACAGTCACAAGCTGTAATGGCAGGAGAAAGAACCGTCCATCAGCAAGTCCTGACAGGGGACCTGTCACCGCCGTTATTCATAGGTGAGCGTGTCAGCTACGGAGCAGGCGCCGACGCAAAGCCCCTAGACTCAGAAAAGCCACTTTCAAAAGCCCTCAAATCCCCCTTACTGATAAAGAAGCATCCTTACAAGCCCCTGCCCTCGCTCACACGGCGACAGTGGAAGACAATGACTTGTCCTGCGGCCCTCAGCCCAGAGGACAAGTCTGTTCAGAAACTGCGCTAGAAGCTTCAGTTTCCGGGTGGCACTGGCCACCGTCCTTTCGGCCTTCTCAAAGACCAGGGGCGTCTCAGGACCACAGCGGCCAGAGCCCATGGCCGCCCACAAGGTTTCCTGACACAGAGCCCGCCGCAAGGACAGAGCTTGCAGGCCAATTCAGAGGGCAGAGCACGGGCACGCATGTGTGGGAATGAGTGCTCTGTGGTGTGCGTGCACCGGTGAGTGGCATGTGTGCATGGTGTCTGGTAGTGCACACGTGCTTGTGCATTGTGCTTTCTGGAGGATACATATACATGGCGTGTTCACGTGTGCTGCATTCGTGTGTTCATATGCATGTGGTACTAACGTGTGCTTACCTGTGGAGTGTGCATGTTTGTGCACGTGTGTGGTGAGTGCCCACAGATGTGTGTACATATGAGTCGTATCTCTCACTTCTGCAGAAGAGGAGCAAGCCGAGACGGTGATGACGTGCGCGTCAGTCACCTGCTTGGTCCTCGCAGAGGGTCGAAACCACGGCCAGGCACCCGTGGAGAGAGGCGGCAGCCCTGGGCAGACAAAAGCCCTCACCCCATATCCACACAGGGCTGCCCTGCTCCTCCGTGGTCACCCGTGTCCACACAGGGCTGCCCTGCTCCTCCGTGGTCACCCGTGTCCACACAGGGCTGCCCTGCTCCTCCGTGGTCACCCGTGTCCACACAGGGCTGCCCTGCTCCTCCGTGGTCACCCGTGTCCACACAGGGCTGCTCTGTTCCTTCGTGGTATTAAAAGCAAGCACGGGCCCTCCCGACCATCCCAAGAGCCACCCTGATTTGCAAGGAGTGACCTTTATGTCCCTCTGGGGCTCTCCCAGACTGAGCTGATGCCTCGTCAGCCCAAGATTGGATGTGGGTCTCTTGGGTGCCTACCTCCTGCTGCTCCCAGGCAAACGCTGGCTGGCCACGGGAGCAAAGGCCCTGTGTCACCTCCCCAGTCTAATCATCAAGAAGTGTGTGTGGAGGGGTGTGTGTATGCACGTGTGTGCAAGTGCATACATGAATGTATATTAGTGAAGGAGTGTGCACATGTGTGAATGTATGGCATGTATGTGGGTGCATGTGTGTCCACAAATATGTGTAAGTGCATTCAAGACAGTGCATGTGAGCGTATGTGTGTGCAAGAATGTGAGTGTGCCTGTGTGCAAGTGCACATGAGCGTGAGTTCACATGTGTGCATAAGTGGGTGTGCACACGAGTGTGTGCACATGTGTGAGTGCATTCATGAATGCACGTGAATGTAAGTGGATACGTGCAAGTGCATGCATGAGTGTGCACGTGTGCATGAGTGTGAGTATATATGTGCACATGACTGCGTGTAAGAAAGGCAGAAACAAAAGAGGCAAAGACAGAGATAAGGTCTCTACAGGACTCTGCGGTGTCGTGGGGAACACTTGGGGACTTGAGGGGAGTGAAGGGGAAAAAAGGGGCAGAAGTAGAAACACAGACGGCTCCTGTGGGCAGCTCCTGTTCACAGATCCACATTCCTCCTGGATGACACCAGGAATTTTGAAATGGCTGCAAACCTGGGTGTCCAGGCCCTCGGCAGGAAGGACCAAGCGCCAGCCCAGTACCTCAGTCTGGGTGCCTCAGAGTCAGGACCCACGGAACAGTGACCTTTCCATGGGATCTGCGTGCGCTCCAGCCCTGTGTGCGCTCTTGAAGGTCCTATGCTAGCTGAGCCCTCCTAGCTTAGACCAGGATGGCTGGAGGGGATCCAGGATTGGGCCGGCATTTGTACACAGATGCAGGCGGTACCGGGCCCAGGTTGGAAAGGAACCCTTAGGACCCCATCCCACAGCCCTCCCCTCATGGCCACGTGGGCTGCTTTCAGCTGGGCAGCTCTGTGTGATTGGCTGCCGGACACTTGGCCCTTGTATGTCACAGGACGCAGTCCTGGGGCTGGCGAACCTCTCAAAGTTCAGTGACAGCCGTGTAATGCTCCTGTGTCAGCCCGGCACACCGAGAGGAGTCTTGGGATTGCGGTTGGCCTACACGTGCCTAGGAGGCTCTGTCTTGACTTGGCAGAACGTGGAAGACCCAGCTCCCGGCCAGCACACCAGCACGGGCGGCAGGTGACATGGGGGGAGAGCCAAAGCAAGCACGCGTTCACTGATGCGTCACGCTCTGGTCTCGCTGTGGATGGCATGTGAGAGCTGCTTCGAGCTCCTGCCACTGGAACTTCTGGGCAATGATGGTCTAACCTGGAGCTGTGAGTTAATGAGACTCCTCTTCTCTTTCAACAGTTTGAGTCAGGTCTTTGTTGCAGCAAAGTATGATGAAACTAAATAAACTACGTCTTCCCAAGGTAGCTGTCGACTCAGAATCCCTCCCAAGGTGCTGTCAACAAGGTCCTCCGATATGGAAACCTTGAAGACCAAAGCAGAGAAGAGTACCCTCCAGCGCCCCTGCGGAGGTGCCTTCCTGGGCCTGCGCACAGCTCAGCCGCCAGGCTCTGGCCTACACTCCCTGACTTTAGGCAGCATCTGAATCTCATTCGTCAGGGGTGGTTTTATCATCTCCACATCTGCAGAGGTTTCTGCAACCCAGCAGGGCCCCGGCTCGGAGGAAGACTCTGCCACGCACAGCGCTTTCCAGCAGGTCTTCCAGGAATCGATGGCTCCGGTGACGGTCGCCTCTGTCCCAGCTAACGACTGGGAGAGCCGAGAATGGTCCAACCCAGGGAATCAGGTCATGGAGGGAGACTTGCCCCGCCCACCTTGCTGAGCTGACCCCTTGTTTCCGGCTGTCTGGAGTCGGTCACCTCTGGCCCCCTGGACCACCTGCCCACCCTTGGTTCCAGTCTCGGGCCCATCATGGGCGGCAGCAGCCTGACTTCTGCCCGTTCTGATTAACCTGCACGTGCCCCTGATGCTCCCGTCCCCCCAGCTCCACCAAGTGGAAAACAGCACATAGCCTGAGGGCCTCAGAATAACGCCAGCGCCGAGCGCTGAGAAACATATTTGCTTTGAGTCCTCTAAGGACAGATGACAGACATGTAAAAATGTTTCCTGCCTTTCTGTAGGGGAGTACTTAGTTTAGAATTAACTTCTGTCAGGGAAAACACGATTTCCCGCACGGACTCTATCTGACTTCCCACAGGTTCTATTTTACAGGAGAAAATACCACGGTGTGTTTGACACGTTGATTACAAGTTTACAGAATCCACTTACGTTTCCACCGCTATTACTGTTTGTCTTTAGGAAAAGCTACTCATTAGAACCAAGCGGGAGCTTTCTTGTGCAAGAAACAAATAAACACAGGGAATTGGTTCTTTCCCCACTGAGCCCGTCTAATTCTTCTCTGTATCTAGGGAAACGGCTTCTCCAGGGCTCAGAGAAAAGAGCCGTCGCCCCCACCCCAAGACCAGCCTGACACTGAAGGGCATGCTGGGTTCCTGGTGGGAGGTGCACCCAACCACCCAACACGTGCAACACGCGCGCGCACACACACACACGCACGCACACACGCACGCGCACTGCCTGGGCTGCATGGTGACAGATGCTAGCTAGTCCGAGGCACACCCGTTGCCGCCCTTTCATGACCTGTTATTTGCAGCCATCTTTCCTGCATATCTTCCCGCACATCTTCCATCCACTCACTATGTCTTGCCCAGAGTCCCCAGGGAGGCAGGTGGGAGCATGGGTGTCCTGGTCTTAAGAGCACTGCCACCGGTTCTCCCCATGAGCTGAGAGCTTCGTGGTTCTTACCGGGCTCGAGGAGCAAGTGACAGGGCGCTGATGTGGGTGGTCAATCCTCTATCGCCCCCGTTTAGACCAGGGACCCAGGACCCAGAGCTAGCCAGCTCACTGGCACTCCAGCCTGACAGAAGCCTCCCGGGGCTGCCGTTCAGTTCCCACACTACCGTCACTGTCAGTGTCCAGGTACAGCCTCCGGGGACCAGAGCTTCCGATGGACATAGGAGGTTTCAGTTCACCCCGTGGTCTCATCCCTTGGGTCGAGTGACCGACCCCTCAGCCACATCAGGCCCGACTGGAGCACAGAAGTGCTTGTGACTGAGGAAAGGGCAGGCACGGACCCCCAGGGCTCCTGACACCCCAGTCTCTGGCTGATAGAGTCCACTGTGGAGCCTGTGTCCCCCGCCCCAGGACCATCCTGAGGACAGGTGACCTGTGTGCTGGAGCCTCCCTAAGAGCTGTCTGACCCCCAGAGCCCGCACGAGGACAGACAGGGACCTATGCTGTGCTGAGAGGGCGGAGCGGAGCAGGGTCCTGACGCTAGGTCTGCTGGTGTGTGAGAGGAGGATCAACCGCAAGAAGTCAGGGCAGCTCACAGACTGCACGTCCATGAGACAAAAATGGAACCTACGTGCTATTCCTACAGGATGGAAAAGCCAGGGAGGAGCTAGAGGTTCACAGGAAGGGACACGTGGCCGCAGGAGGAGTAGGCAGAAGGGACCCAGCCAGGCCCCAGACTCTGGGATACCTCTCTGGTCACACTCACCCTCAGGGCTGGTGAGAAGAGACTGGTCCAGAGCCTTGCTAGGCCACACCCACCCCTCCGCAGGCCACACCCACCCCTTCTCCTGCAGGCCACACCCACCCCTTCTCCTGCAGGCCACATCCTCCCCTCTCCTAGTTGACCCTTTCCCTGGTCCACTGCATCATTCTTCCAGAAAGCTCTCCAAACATCTAGACCGGCTTTGACTCGCTGTTTGCTATGAGACTGTAACTTGAGATCGGTCCAGATCATGTTTTAGCCGTTTAGACTGTACAGCACTGTAAAGCGTTAGCGCAGGAAGCTGTGCAGACAGGTCTACTAAAACAGAACTATAAAATCCGAACATTTCGAGAAAGCCGATGCAGAGATTTTGGAAACAGGATGACTTCACACAGCAGTCTCCTGTGATTCGGATGCTCCATTCCTACCCCAACACCCACAAGTCTTTGTTCTCCAGCCTGACTTGTTCGAGAACCGACTGATGGGCCAGCTTAGTGCAGGTTCCCTACGCTCAGCCGCTCTTCTGACTGTCTGCTGGGCTGTGTGAGGGTCACGCGGGTCCGCTGACAGCCTTGGGGGGAGTCACGTGGAGGGCAGACAACGGTACCGCTTCCCTTGTTCACCGTGAGCTTTTGGAAGCTGTAGACATGTGTTCCATTGTGGTGAGAGAACTGTCCACTGCAGTGGCCAGACGGTGTTGTTCCTCGCCTCTCAATGCGGTGACGGCCTCGGGAGCTTCCTGAGGTCTGAAGACACGTGCTTGGCCGCGGTGCGCCAGTCTTGTCTTTGCTGCTGTTTTGGTAGATGTCTGGCTGCTCTCAAAGGACAGAAAGATGCTGGTCTGCGCGTGGGTCTGTTCGTGTCTTTGCACTTGTTCCTCGTGATGTGTCTCTGGTTTGGGGACAGCGGCAACAGGACTGGTTTGTGCTTCGAGAGGGCTGCCGCCTCCCTTGGTTCTGAACGGTTCTGTAGGACAGCCGTTGCCTGTCTGTCATCGTCTGGCTGGAATTCCCAGTGCAGGCATCTGGTGTGGAATCTCCCGTGTCTGTCTACAACAGACAGCTGTTCGCATTTCTCGAGTTTATCTTTCATCCTTACTAAATGTTGGTGGTGGCACCTTCTCTGGGTTCTTTGACATTTCTGTGGACCAGTGTCCCAGATTGCCCGCCCCTGTCTTTTCTCTCTCCATGGAGCACCTGAGGGTCCCTCCCCCTGCTGAGGAGCCGCCCCTTCCTGCCGCAGTGCTCTGGGGCTGGCCTTGGGATCTACTTCCTGTGGTTTTCCAGGCAACTCTCTGACATCCCATCTAGCCTGTTCCGTGTGTCCCAGACTTGCCAGCCACGTGTTTCCCCAGCAGCCACTGGCTTCTGACTGGCAGGATTGGTGAGGATTCTGCCTGAGGGGTGAGCCCAGTGGGCTCTGTCCCAGAGCAGCACTCCAGGGGCTGCCTGCTCCCGTCTCTGCCACGTGACACTTCTCGGGACTGTGCCCCTAGCTCATGCTTCAGCCCGAGCTCTGATCGAGGTTCTTGCTGGGAACAAGCCTGCTTCCTCCTGACCTTGACCAGGTCCAGGCAAGCTTCGTCTCAACAACGGACTGCCGAGCGTGCTCCCTATGCCCAGAGCAGGTCCTCCACAAGCCCAGAACAGGGGTAACCCCGGCAGCTGCTCCCCTATGCTCCTCATTCCCACAGCAGGTCTACGGTATATGCTCCTTCCCCTTCCCCGCATGCCCCCACACAGCAGGCGTGTCTATGGGGGTGCTCCTAGCGCTCCCCGTGTTTGCAGCAGGCGTGTCTATGGGGTGCTCCTGGTGCTCCCCGTGTTTGCAGCAGGCTGTCTATGGGGTGCTCCTGGTGCTCCCCATGTTTGCAGCAGGCTGTCTATGGGGTGCTCCTGGTGCTCCCCATGTTTGCAGCAGGCTGTCTATGGGGTGCTCCTGGTGCTCCCCATGTTTGCAGCAGGCTGTCTATGGGGTGCTCCTGGTGCTCCCCGTGTTTGCAGCAGGCTGTCTATGGGGTGCTCCTGGTGCTCCCCATGTTTGCAGCAGGCTGTCTATGGGGGTGCTCCTGGTGCTCCCCGTGTTTGCAGCAGGCTGTCTATGGGGTGCTCCTGGTGCTCCCCGTGTTTGCAGCAGGCTGTCTATGGGGTGCTCCTGGTGCTCCCCGTGTTTGCAGCAGGCTGTCTATGGGGGTGCTCCTGGTGCTCCCCGTGTTTGCAGCAGGCTGTCTATGGGGTGCTCCTGGTGCTCCCTGTGTTTGCAGCAGGCTGTCTATGGGGGTGCTCCTGGTGCTCCCCGTGTTTGCAGCAGGCTGTCTATGGGGGTGCTCCTGGTGCTCCCCGTGTTTGCAGCAGGCTGTCTATGGGGTGCTCCTGGTGCTCCCCGTGTTTGCAGCAGGCTGTCTATGGGGTGCTCCTGGTGCTCCCCGTGTTTGCAGCAGGCTGTCTATGGGGGTGCTCCTGGTGCTCCCTGTGTTTGCAGCAGGCTGTCTATGGGGTGCTCCTAGTGCTCCCCGTGTTTGCAGCAGGCTGTCTATGGGGTGCTCCTGGTGCTCCCCGTGTTTGCAGCAGGCTGTCTATGGGGTGCTCCTGGTGCTCCCCGTGTTTGCAGCAGGCTGTCTATGGGGGTGCTCCTGGTGCTCCCCGTGTTTGCAGCAGGCTGTCTATGAGGGGTGGGCAGTTGGCTGAAAGCTCATCCGTAGCATGGCGCAGTCACAAGAACACCTTAGCTTAAACGAGCCATTGCCGTTCCCCAAAATTCTGTCACTGTGCGCATTAGATATAGGTATCGACTCGACAAATGAGGGCTGAGGCTTTGGGCACCTCTGTGAGAGATTGTACCCCCAAGTTTGAGCAGGGTGCCCCAGCTCTGAGGGCACCTGTGCCTGGCTGAGGGTCGGGGCGGAAGATGTAGTCAGGGCCGACCTGTTCCCAGGATTCAGCCTGCTCCATCCACTGGGGACCCCGGAACAGAGCTCCACATGGCTGTGACCTCCTTGGGTGGCTCTGAATGCTGATCCCTGCAGCGGTTACTGTTCAATGCTGATCCCTGCAGCGGTTACTGTTCAATGCTGATCCCTGCAGCGGTTACTGTTCAATGCTGATCCCTGCAGCGGTTACTGTTCAATGCGGATCCCTGCAGCGGTTACTGTTCAATGCGGATCCCTGCATCGGTTACTGTTTGGTTAATGCTGATCCCTGCATCGGTTACTGTTCAATGCGGATCCCTGCATCGGTTACTGTTCAATGCGGATCCCTGCAGCGGTTACTGTTTAATGCGGATCCCTGCAGCGGTTACTGTTTAATGCAGATCCCTGCATCGGTTACTGTTCAATGCTGATCCCTGCAGCGGTTACTGTTCAATGCGGATCCCTGCAGCGTTTACTGTTCAATGCTGATCCCTGCAGCGGTTACTGTTCAATGCTGATCCCTGCAGCAGTTACTGTTCAATGCTGATCCCTGCAGCGGTTAGTGTTTGTTTACTGCTGATCCCTGCATCGGTTACTGTTTGGTTAATGCTGATCCCTGCATCGGTTACTGTTCAATGCTGATCCCTGCATCAGTTACTGTTTAATGTGGATCCCTGCATCAGTTACTGTTCAATGCTGATCCCTGCATCGGTTACTGTTTAATGCTGATCCCTGCATCAGTTACTGTTCAATGCTGATCCCTGCAGTGGTTACTGTTCAATGCTGATCCCTGCATCAGTTACTGTTTAATGTGGATCCCTGCATCGGTTACTGTTCAATGCTGATCCCTGCATCGGTTACTGTTTAATGCTGATCCCTGCATCAGTTACTGTTCAATGCTGATCCCTGCAGTGGTTACTGTTCAATGCTGATCCCTGCATCGGTTACTGTTCAATGCTGATCCCTGCAGCGGTTACTGTTTGGTTAATGCTGATCCCTGCAGCGGTTAGTGTTTGTTTACTGCTGATCCCTGCAGCGGTTAGTGTTTGTTTACTGCTGATCCCTGCAGCGGTTACTGTTCAATGCTGATCCCTGCAGCGGTTACTGTTCAATGCTGATCCCTGCAGCGGTTACTGTTTGGTTAATGCTGATCCCTGCAGCGGTTAGTGTTTGTTTACTGCTGATCCCTGCAGCGGTTAGTGTTTGTTTACTGCTGATCCCTGCAGCGGTTACTGTTCAATGCTGATCCCTGCATCGGTTACTGTTCAATGCTGATCCCTGCAGCGGTTACTGTTTGGTTAATGCTGATCCCTGCAGCGGTTAGTGTTTGTTTACTGCTGATCCCTGCAGCGGTTAGTGTTTGTTTACTGCTGATCCCTGCAGCGGTTACTGTTCAATGCTGATCCCTGCAGCGGTTACTGTTTGGTTAATGCTGATCCCTGCAGTGGTTACTGTTCAATGCTGATCCCTGCAGCGGTTACTGTTCAATGCAGATCCCTGCAGCGGTTACTGTTCAATGCGGATCCCTGCAGCGGTTACTGTTTAATGCTGATCCCTGCAGCGGTTACTGTTCAATGCTGATCCCTGCAGCGGTTACTGTTCAATGCGGATCCCTGCAGCGTTTACTGTTCAATGCTGATCCCTGCAGCGGTTACTGTTCAATGCTGATCCCTGCATCGGTTACTGTTCAATGCTGATCCCTGCAGCGGTTACTGTTCAATGCTGATCCCTGCAGCGGTTACTGTTCAATGCTGATCCCTGCAGCGGTTACTGTTCAATGCTGATCCCTGCAGCGGTTAGTGTTTGTTTACTGCTGATCCCTGCAGCGGTTACTGTTCAATGCTGATCCCTGCAGCGGTTACTGTTTGTTTAATGCGGATCCCTGCATCGGTTACTGTTCAATGCTGATCCCTGCAGCAGTTACTGTTCAATGCTGATCCCTGCAGCGGTTAGTGTTTGTTTACTGCTGATCCCTGCAGCGGTTACTGTTCAATGCTGATCCCTGCAGCGGTTACTGTTTAATGCGGATCCCTGCATCGGTTACTGTTCTGCCCACTGAGTCCATAGTCAAGAAGCAAGAACTGAACAGCAAGGTGGTGAGGCTCCTACACCTCAAGGCCCACCACACTGACCCATGGAGGTGGGTCCCATTGGAGCTCGAGGAAGGTCCCACAGCCTTCCCAGAAAGTGCCACCGGCTAGGGACCAAGTGTTAAAACACGTGAACCTGTAGGAGACACTTCATCCAAACCATAATGCTTCCCGCTCTGGTCAGGACTGGCGTCATGGCCTCCTGCCCCTAGGGAATGCTGGCAGTCACAGGAGGGGTGTCTCCTCATCCACACTGAGCGATCACAGTAGACAGAGGGTCTCCTCGTCCACACTGAGCGATCACAGTAGACAGAGGGTCTCCTCGTCCACGCTGAGCGATCACAGTAGACACGGGGTCTCCTCGTCCACGCTGAGCGATCGCAGTGGGCAGAGGGTCTCCTCGTCCACGCTGAGCGATCGCAGTGGGCAGGGGGTCTCCTCGTCCACGCTGAGCGATCGCAATGGGCAGGGGGTCTCCTCGTCCACGCTGAGCGATCGCAGTGGGCAGGGGGTCTCCTCGTCCACGCTGAGCGATCGCAGTGGGCAGGGGGTCTCCTCGTCCACGCTGAGCGATCGCAATGGGCAGGGGGTCTCCTCGCCCACGCTGAGCGATCGCAGTGGACATGGGGTCTCCTCGCCCACGCTGAGCGATCACAGTAGACAGGGGGTCTCCTCGCCCACACTGATCACAGTAGACACGGGGTCTCCTCGTCCACACTGAGCGATCACAGTAGACAGGGGATCTCCTCGTCCACGCTGAGCGATCACAGTAGACAGAGGGTCTCCTCGTCCACGCTGAGCGATCACAGTAGACAGAGGGTCTCCTCGTCCACACTGAGCGATCACAGTAGACAGGGGGTCTCCTCGCCCACACTGATCACAGTAGACACGGGGTCTCCTCGCCCACGCTGAGCGATCGCAGTAGACACGGGGTCTCCTTGCCCACGCTGAGCGATCGCAGTAGACAGAGGGTCTCCTCACCCACACTGATCACAGTAGACACGGGGTCTCCTCGCCCACGCTGAGCGATCGCAGTGGGCAGGGGGCCTCCTCGCCCACGCTGAGCGATCGCAGTAAACAGAGGGTCTCCTCTCTCATGCTGAGCGATCGCAGTAGGCACGGGGCCTCCTCGCCCACGCTGAGCGATCGCAGTAGACAGAGGGTCTCCTCGTCCACGCTGAGCGATCACAAGAGATGTTGACTGATTAAAGGAGGGGGTAGAATCTCCTCGCCAGTGTTGAGTGGTCACAGGAGACAACTGCCCCCTCTCGTCACATAGAACCACGTGCTCACTCTCGGCTGAGGAAGCACTGCACATGGTGGGTGGCAGGGGAACTGGAGCTGGAAGTCCAGATGTGGCAGTGCTTTTACAAGATTTCATTTCCACTGGCTTTGCTGCTCTTTAGTGAAGGAAACTTTCTTCTTTCTCTCACTCCCAACCAAAACAGTCCCTCAGCCAAACTGTGATACCTGCTTTTCTGCTTCAGAAGAAAAACTATGAAGTCACCTTTAAACCACTGATGTCTCAGAATTTCAATGAGTATAGTGAGTCCTTAAGGCAGGATGCAAGACCATCATGACGACACTATTCCCTACCGCTGGGAGTCCTGTATTCTGTTCAAGAACAGTTGACGCATTCTAATCAGCCTTGCACATTCTATCTGGGGTCTCTTGGCTTTTCACATTCCACCCGGAGTGTCCCGGCCTGCGCATTCCACCCCCACCCGGAGTGTCCCAGCCTGCACATTCTACCCGGAGTGTCCCGGCCTGCGCATTCCACCTGGCGTGTCAGTCTTGTGCATCCTACTACAAAGTCTTTCCTTTCACAGCTGATACAGGACGTGGCGACCCAGGCTCCAGCTAAACACCATGGTGCCATTTGGTTGCCGAGACTTGTGTCCACAGTCTCGGAATGCATCACCTTCTGATCATGCCGGGGTGTGTGGTGGAGATAGCACGAAAGTAGGGTCCTCTCCGCTGCCACCGCTTGGCCAGTGGGGGTGCTCTTGCTCATCTTTCTTTCACCTCCACCCTAGGGCGGGGCAGGGAAATAAGAGCCCTGGTTTCTCTACCTGGGCTGACCCCTGACAATCATGGCAATTAGATGAGAACAGGGGTGTATTAGGGGTGCGATGTGAGCTCTCAGGAGCAATCGTCCTGGCGCGAAGGATGGGGGGCTCACCCGGAGTTGGGGCTGGCAGCAGCTGGCAGCAGCTGGCAGCAGCTGGCAGCAGCTGGCAGCACAGGGAGAGAAGTGGCTACAGTGTGGAACAGGAGATCTTCAGTCATGCCAGGAACTCAGGCAGGAAGCTACGGTACAGCGGAGCCGCTTCTTGATGCTAAGTCTACTCATTCCAGTGTCGTAGCGTCCAGGACACCTTCACAGAAGCAGCTAGACCCGTGTGGGGAGCAGGGCTCCACAGCCTTGCCAGGGAGACATCGAAACCACCATCCGATGCGCCGGATCTGTGACCCACAGCTACAGTTCAGCGGCCACTTTCACACTAGGAAGAGCCAAGGATGAGGGAAAGATGGACGGATGGAGATCACTGGCTTTTCTGCGTCCACCCACCAACACCGGAAATGCATCTGTGGGTCTGACGACATTTGTGATTCCAAGACCAGACCCATCAGGCTCCAGCAGCTGTCTCCAGCACTTTCCTCAGTCATTGGGGCTCCCATTGACCTTGTAGGGATGGGTGAGCTCGGCTGTCCCACATGGGACATAGGGTCCACACTCTGCTGTCCCAGAGGGGGGATCAGGGTCCACACTCTGCTGTCCCGTGGAAGGCCCAGGGTCCACATTCTGCTGTCCTGCTCAGGGCTAGAGTCTGTCTGAGAAAGTGTCTGTTTCCCATTTTTCACAGCTGAACACACAGGGGGCTCCTCCACTGCCCTCTTCAGACCCCCCACACTCCAAGTTCCCACCACCCAGGAATGGCCAACTTCTTAGTTGGCCAGTTTTATTTCAGATCCATATACATGCCCAGAGGTGCATGTGTTCAAAAGACCAGCTATCGTGGGCACAGCGATGGCGCTGTGACTGTCTCCACACAAAACCGGGCGACTGTCGCAGGCCAAATGCGTAGCACATTCTTCTCGAGCCAGAGCAGATGTGACTCGCTGGAGGGTTGGTTTGCTGTTCCTAGACTGCCCTCTATGGACTCGCGACTTTCCGGCTGACCTGTTCCCAGATCTTTCCTTCCAGCCAGCCGGGAGGCCAGCCGCAAGACATGAACATCTCCCCTGAATGTAGGCGGAATGGACCAGGCAGGCCTGTATTGTCTGTATGGACCGCATGCGCAAATGCAACTTCCCCAAGCTACACCTGCTGCTGCATCTGGTGCCGACATCAAACCACCTGGCTGAGAGGACCAACCCAGACAGGACAACACAGCAAAAAACCTCATGCTGGGACTTATGGGACGTTGAGTGGGGTATATAGGCTGCCCCGTACTTACAGTAAACGAGCCTGCGAGCCTGCTTTGCCACTCGCCTGACTTCCGGAGACTGTGTCGTTGACTTCGTGCCTGCTTATCCCCATCCCCAAGAGTCTCCGTGGGACCCTGAGACTGCTACACCCGAAGACCAGCACTGCTGAGAAAGGTGGGCTTATCTCCTTGCAGCAGCTTTTAGTGGGAGGGCAGTGACCAGGGCCACCTAAAAGGCCATCAGAGCAGGACACAGACTTGGACCCTGTTTCTCTAGTATGCTGTGGCCATAGCACAATGTGGGAGCAGCCTCAGGACGCAGGGGCTCCTGCCTCGGCCTCTCAACAGAAAGCAAGTTTAGGGAATTGCCCGGTGGGTGCAGAAAGACTTTTCTCCCGAAATGGCACCTAGCTGCACTGCACACAGCGTCCTGCACACAGCGTCCTGCACACGGCGTCCTGCACACAGCATCCTGCACGCGGCATCCTGCATGCAGCATCCTGCACACAGCATGGAGCTGGCTGTTGCTCTCTGTACCCAGGGAGAACCATGATGTCAGAAGGAAACAGGGCAGGTGGTGTGTCCTCAGAGGTGCCAAGTGAGCATCATTGGCAATAGTTAATGGTGCCCACAGCAAGCATGCGGAGGCTGGTCTGTCCTCAGACAGCCAAGGGTTGCTCGCTGTATATCTGCAAATTCAGAGCTAGACACTGGGCGATGAGACATACACAAGTCACCCCCCCCCCAACACACACAGGGACCAACAACACTGCTGCTCTTCAAGCTCTGGCTTCAAACCTGTGCTTGGGGGTCTCCTCTGTGTGGGAGGCAACGAGGCCTTCTGGGGACGCTGCCTCTGAAGCTGTGACCCCGGCCTCGGGGCAGCAACTGCGGCAGGGCAGAGCCTGTGCCAACCAGGTCCCCGAGCGGGTAGCCCCTCAAGTGGCTGCAGTCAGGGTCCCTGGGGACTGTACAGTAGAGGACAGGCTTCTGTCTCTGCAAAATGACCTACAGGATCCTAACCCCAGCAAGGAGTCAGTCAGAAGGTGTCTATTACAGCCTGCAGACACATAGACAGACAGACAGACAGACAGACAGCTCGCGAGAAGGCAGGAACTTGCGGGCGTCTTTCATATGCACATGCACACACAAACACACTTTCACTTACACACTTGCAGAGCACACACCTGAACGCAGACAAAGCACTCGCACACTGCACTCTGTGGCCTAGTGCAATCTGAATCAGAGGCACTAGGCAGCCTGAATCAGAGAGACCTTCGTTCCTTTGATTAGCATATGGGGATCATCCAACATGTGATGGTCTTCAGAGGTGGGGAAGGCTTCCCAAGCCCAGGAGAGCAGGGTGGTGAAGACGCGGGCTGTGTCCTCCCAGGAGCATCAGCGCCTGGGACCAGGAGAGCAGGGAAATGGACAGCACCTTGGGAAATGCACAACCGCCCGGACCCACAGCACCAGGCCATAAGTACTCAGGATCCCGGGAAGCAGCGCATCCGGTCAGCCTCGGGACTCAGGAGGAGAGTCTTGAAGAGACCCCTCCACGCAGACCGCCTTAGTGGGCTCTGCGTGGTCGCCAGGGGCTGCTTCTCGGTGGCTGCAGACCGGCAGGTCGCTGGCGGCTCTCCCCTAAGAGCCCAGCGTGCCAGCTCCTCAGACACAGGCGCCAGGTCATCCGAGATTTTTAAGTGAAGCTGTTTTGTTGAAGCTCAAAAATGAAACGACATGGAATTTCATCAAGCGAACGGCGAGGCTCCGTCAGCTGCAGCAGAGGCCTGCGCTCCCGCGGGTGTGACAAGACACTCTAGAAGGGATTTTCCTTCTCCATGTTTGGCTATTTCCCATCACGACAATCTCTCTGCTTGTACACAGTTGCATTCACTCTTCTCTCTCGCTCTCACTCTCTCTCACATGTATGCATGCATGTATGTGTGAGCATGAGTGTATATGTGTATGTGTGCATGTATGACTGCGTGTGGTGTTTTGTATTCATGTGTACAGTGCAGACGCCTATGGAAGTCAGTCCTTGACACCAGACGTCTCCATCACTCTCCACTTTATTTTCTGAGAGAGGAGTTCCACTTTAACCTGGGTCTCATTGATTGGCTGGCCAAACTGGCCATCAAGCCCCCAGGACCCACCTTTCTCCACATCCACCCTCAGCACTGGGCGTTTAGAGGTCCGTCACAGTGATGCGGGGAACTGGAGCTCAGTGAGTGTCCGGCCTCCCTGCACCCACCTCATTACTGGGCTTACAGAGGCCTGGCTGCCTCTGGGGTGTGGGGACCTGGAGCTTGCTGATTGGCTGACCTGACTGTCACGTGGGTGTGGGAACCTGGAGCTTGCTGATTGGCTGACCTGACTGTCATGTGGGTGTGGGGACCTGGAGCTTGCTGATTGGCTGATCTGGCTGTCACGTGAGTGGGGGACATGAACTTAGGCCTTCACACTGGTGGACAAGCAAGCGCCCCTGTCTGTGTCCTCTGTGCCAGGCAAGAGAATATTGCTGAGAGTCTTCCTTAAAAAAGGCTGCTGATGGGGGCTGGAGAGGTGGCTCAGGGGTTAAGCCTCTGCCTTGCAGGCGGAAGGTCCTGAGTTTGGATCCCAGATCCCACGTATAGACGCCAGGCAGAAACGGGGGCGGCCTGCGTTTCTGGTCCTGGTAGGGCGGAGCCTGTGAATCCCGGGGCGGAGTAAACAAGGAGGTGGAGGCGTCCATGGTGGTTCCCGAAATCACCATGGTTCTACACACACACACATGCACAATTAAAAAAAAGATTCAAAAATTATCCCCCTGATTATTGCTGTTCCTACTGTCGGTGGAAATGGGGGTGAGCTCAGCCCTCTGAAAGAGATCAGACCCTAAATATTCATAGAACATTTGTGGTGGCTGGTGAGATGGCTCAGTGGTAAAAGCATTTGTCCCGCAAGTTTAGCAACCTGAGTTCAATCCTCAGAACCCACATAAAACTGTCCATAAAAATTGTCACCTGTTATTTATACACATGCTGTGGCATATGTGCACATGCACACATATATACGCAGAGACGTACACAGAGACAATGCTCACACACAAAAAGTTAACATTTTTATATATGTTTATATATAGTGATTTTTCTTTAGATTCTGAAATATTTATTTCGCAGGCTACCCATTCTCTCGTTCACAACATTTCTTCTCTCTTGTGAGGCCAGCACTATATAAGGGCCTGGAGGCCTGGTGCTGTGTGAGTTGGTGGACGACTCTGAGGTTGCTCAGTACACTTGGTGGAGGACTAAGTTACTCACTATCTGAGATTAGTGAAGGACTAAGTTGCTCACTATCTGACATTAGTAGAGGACTAAGTTCTCACTCCCTGAGGTTAGTAGGGGACTAAGTTGCTCACTCCCTGAGGTTAGTAGGGGACTAAGTTCTCACTCCCTGAGGTTAGTAGGGGACTAAGTTCTCACTACCTGAGGTTAGTAGGGGACTAAGTTCTTACTACCTGAGATTAGTAGAGGACTAAGTTGCTCACTCCCTGAAGTTAGTAGGGGACTAGGTTCTCACTCCCTGAGGTTAGTAGAGGACTAAGTTCTCACTACCTGAGGTTAGTAGGGGACTAAGTTGCTCACTCCCTGAGGTTATTAGGGGGCTAAGTTCTCCCTGAGGTTAGTAGGGGACTAAGTTACTCACTCCCTGAGGTTATTAGGGGACTAAGTTGCTCACTCCCTGAGGTTATTAGGGGACTAAGTTGCTCACTCCCTGAGGTTATTAGGGGACTAAGTTCTCACTACCTGAGATTAGTAGAGGACTAAGTTACTCACTACCTGAGTTTATTAGGGGACTAGGTTCTCACTCCCTGAGGTTAGTAGAGGACTAAGTTCTCACTACCTGAGATTAGTAGAGGACTAAGTTCTCACTACCTGAGGTTATTAGGGGACTAAGTTCTCACTACCTGAGGTTAGTAGAGGACTAAGTTCTCACTACCTGAGATTAGTAGAGGACTAAGTTCTCACTACCTGAGGTTATTAGGGGACTAAGTTCTCACTACCTGAGGTTAGTAGAGGACTAAGTTCTTACTACCTGAGATTAGTAGAGGACTAAGTTGCTCACTCCCTGAGGTTAGTAGGGGACTAAGTTCTCACTACCTGAGATTAGTCAAGGACTAAGTTCTCACTTCCTGAGGTTGGTAGGGGACTAAGTTCTCACTACCTGAGGTTAGTATAGGACTAAGTTCTTACTACCTGATGTTAGGAGAGGACTAAGTTCTCACTCCCTGATGTTAGTAAGGGACTAAGTTCTCACTCCCTGAGGTTATTAGGGGACTAAGTTCTCACTACCTGAGATTAGTAGAGGACTAAGTTACTCACTCCCTGAGATTAGTAGAGGACTAAGTTGCTCACTCCCTGAGGTTATTAGGGGACTAAGTTGCTCACTCCCTGAGGTTATTAGGGGACTAAGTTCTCACTACCTGAGATTAGTAGAGGACTAAGTTACTCACTCCCTGAGATTAGTCGAGGACTAAGTTCTCACTCCCTGAGATTAGTAGAGGACTAAGTTGCTCACTCCCTGAGGTTATTAGGGGACTAAGTTGCTCACTCCCTGAGGTTATTAGGGGACTAAGTTCTCACTACCTGAGATTAGTAGAGGACTAAGTTACTCACTACCTGAGTTTATTAGGGGACTAGTTCTCACTCCCTGAGGTTAGTAGAGGACTAAGTTCTCACTACCTGAGATTAGTAGAGGACTAAGTTGCTCACTACCTGAGTTTATTAGGGGACTAGGTTCTCACTCCCTGAGGTTAGTAGAGGACTAAGTTCTCACTCCCTGAGGTTATTAGGGGACTAAGTTCTCACTACCTGAGGTTAGTAGAGGACTAAGTTCTCACTACCTGAGATTAGTAGAGGACTAAGTTCTCACTACCTGAGGTTATTAGGGGACTAAGTTCTCACTACCTGAGGTTAGTAGAGGACTAAGTTCTTACTACCTGAGATTAGTAGAGGACTAAGTTGCTCACTCCCTGAGGTTAGTAGGGGACTAAGTTCTCACTACCTGAGATTAGTCAAGGACTAAGTTCTCACTTCCTGAGGTTGGTAGGGGACTAAGTTCTCACTACCTGAGGTTAGTATAGGACTAAGTTCTTACTACCTGATGTTAGGAGAGGACTAAGTTCTCACTCCCTGATGTTAGTAAGGGACTAAGTTCTCACTCCCTGAGGTTATTAGGGGACTAAGTTCTCACTACCTGAGATTAGTAGAGGACTAAGTTACTCACTCCCTGAGATTAGTAGAGGACTAAGTTGCTCACTCCCTGAGGTTATTAGGGGACTAAGTTGCTCACTCCCTGAGGTTATTAGGGGACTAAGTTCTCACTACCTGAGATTAGTAGAGGACTAAGTTACTCACTCCCTGAGATTAGTTGAGGACTAAGTTCTCACTCCCTGAGATTAGTAGAGGACTAAGTTGCTCACTCCCTGAGGTTATTAGGGGACTAAGTTGCTCACTCCCTGAGGTTATTAGGGGACTAAGTTCTCACTACCTGAGATTAGTAGAGGACTAAGTTACTCACTACCTGAGTTTATTAGGGGACTAGGTTCTCACTCCCTGAGGTTAGTAGAGGACTAAGTTCTCACTACCTGAGATTAGTAAGGACTAAGTTGCTCACTACCTGAGTTTATTAGGGGACTAGGTTCTCACTCCCTGAGGTTAGTAGAGGACTAAGTTCTCACTACCTGAGATTAGTAGAGGACTAAGTTCTCACTACCTGAGGTTATTAGGGGACTAAGTTCTCACTACCTGAGGTTAGTAGAGGACTAAGTTCTTACTACCTGAGATTAGTAGAGGACTAAGTTGCTCACTCCCTGAGGTTAGTAGGGGACTAAGTTCTCACTACCTGAGGTTAGTAGAGGACTAAGTTCTTACTACCTGAGATTAGTAGAGGACTAAGTTGCTCACTCCCTGAGGTTAGTAGGGGACTAAGTTCTCACTACCTGAGATTAGTCAAGGACTAAGTTCTCACTTCCTGAGGTTATTAGGGGACTAAGTTCTCACTACCTGAGGTTAGTATAGGACTAAGTTCTTACTACCTGATGTTAGGAGAGGACTAAGTTCTCACTCCCTGATGTTAGTAAGGGACTAAGTTCTCACTCCCTGAGGTTATTAGGGGACTAAGTTCTCACTCCCTGAGGTTAGTAGAGGACTAAGTTGCTCACTCCCTGAGATTAGTCGAGGACTAAGTTCTCACTCCCTGAGATTAGTCGAGGACTAAGTTGCTCACTCCCTGAGATTAGTCAAGGACTAAGTTCTCACTCCCTGAGATTAGTCGAGGACTAAGTTCTCACTCCCTGAGGTTAGTATAGGACTAAGTTCTCACTCCCTGAGGTTATTAGGGGACTAAGTTCTCACTACCTGAGATTAGTAGAGGACTAAGTTGCTCACTCCCTGAGATTAGTCGAGGACTAAGTTCTCACTCCCTGAGATTAGTCGAGGACTAAGTTGCTCACTCCCTGAGATTAGTCGAGGACTAAGTTCTCACTCCCTGAGATTAGTCGAGGACTAAGTTGCTCACTCCCTGAGGTTAATAGGGGACTAAGTTCTCACTACCTGAGGTTAGTATAGGACTAAGTTCTTACTACCTGATGTTAGTAGAGGACTAAGTTGCTCACTCCCTGATGTTAGTAGGGGACTAAGTTCTCACTACCTGAGGTTAGTATAGGACTAAGTTCTCACTCCCTGAGGTTAGTAGAGGACTAAGTTCTCACTCCCTGAGGTTAGCCGAGGACTAAGTTCTCACTCCCTGAGATTAGTCGAGGACTAAGTTCTCACTCCCTGAGGTTAATAGGGGACTAAGTTCTCACTACCTGAGGTTAGTATAGGACTAAATTCTTACTACCTGATGTTAGTAGAGGACTAAGTTGCTCACTCCCTGATGTTAGTAGGGGACTAAGTTCTCACTACCTGAGGTTAGTATAGGACTAAGTTCTCACTCCCTGAGGTTAGTAGAGGACTAAGTTCTCACTCCCTGAGGTTAGCCGAGGACTAAGTTCTCACTCCCTGAGTTTAGTCGAGGACTAAGTTCTCACTCCCTGAAGTTGGTGGGCACTAAGCCAACCCACCTTCATGACACAGTGACTGTGGACCTGAGTGGCATCCAGAACAGCTGGGCCAGGCAGGTGTCCCCAAATCTTGCAGCAGCAATGGAGGTGGCTGTGCAGTGGGGCTTCCATCCTTGTTGAGAGTGGCTGCACGGCCTCCAGGTGCCTGGGGGTGCCGTTCCTCCCTGGCCTGGCAGCCTGTCACAGCAGGAGCCCCTTTTCCTGCTGGACACACTCTCCACTCCCCAGCTCAGTCAGGAGGCGGTCCTGGTTGCTTCCTTCTTGGGCCTGACCGACCCTCACCTCGGCTCCTTCCCACATCCTGTCTCAGCCCAGTCTGACCCAACCTCCTTCCTCCAGGGTGCAGACAGCTCCTCAACCTCCTTCCTCCAGGTGCAGACAGCTCCTCAACCTCCTTCCTCCAGGTGCAGACAGCTCCTCAACCTCCTTCCTCCAGGTGCAGACAGCTCCTCACCTGCTGCTGTCCAGTGTCCAGCAGCCATCAGGCCACCGTGCAGGGGGCTGCGGCAGAGACAGGGCTCCCAGATCTTTCCTGGGAGGAGGGCTTAAAGGCAGGGAGAGCGCCCATTTTCCATTAGATCATCTGTCTTGCTACAGTGAGCTTACACCACCTTGGTAATTAAAACATCAAATAAAACAAAACACGCCAGAGTCAAACAAAGTGAGCGAAGCGTCATGACTGCTGTGTCATAGCGACAGGAGCTGCTCGCAGCAGGGCACAGGCGAGACGTGGGCAGAGGACAGCGCCGCCCCCTCTAGGATCTCTCCATGCTCTACAGAACACCTGAAGCGGAGTAAAGAAGACCCGCATGCCACCCTCCACCCGGGCCCAGAGAGATGGGCGCATCCCCCAGAGAGAGATGGGCAGATCCCCCAGAGAGACGGGCACATCCCCCAGAGAGAGACGGGCACATCCCCCAGAGAGAGACGGGCACGTCCCCCAGAGAGGCCGTCACATCCCCCAGAGAGAGACGGGCACATCCCCCAGAGAGAGACGGGCACGTCCCCCAGAGAGAGACGGGCACGTCCCCCAGAGAGAGACGGGCACGTCCCCCAGAGAGAGACGGGCACGTCCCCCAGAGAGAGACGGGCACGTCCCCCAGAGAGAGACGGGCACGTCCCCCAGAGAGAGACGGGCACGTCCCCCAGAGAGAGACGGGCACGTCCCCCAGAGAGAGACGGGCACGTCCCCCAGAGAGAGACGGGCACATCACCTGGGCGCAGCGGTCTCTGCCCAGGTCGGCCAGCCCCATTGCTTTGGGTCTGAGCATCACAGGACTGCAGTGTGTGAGGAAGAGGAGGCTATTCTCATCAGAGTAGCTAGGACATACATGCACACACAGAGACATATATACATGAACATACATGTGGATACCACCCACAGACACACACACACAAACACACAGATGAAAAGACACATGCACACATAGATGCGCACACAGAAACACACTAAGACACACACAAAAACACATATAGGGTGTGCATGCACACACACATGCACGTGCGAGGAGGCAAGGGACAGGAAACATACAAGACACCCCCTTCAAACGTGCACCTCAGTGGCCACTTCTCCACTGGCTCTGCCTCCCACAGCTTCCGCTGCTTCCTGGGAATCTTCTACTGTCCGCTCTGTCAGTGACTCATCCTTGAAGCAGATCTGCCCCAGGATTCAGTCACCCACTATTGACCTGACCTATGGCCCGGGATGCTTCACAGGCAAGTCACGCACCCTCATGCTAGGGCCGCCAACCAGACACGTTCTTACCTAGGCCGGGTGGCGCCGTGGCCCGGCGGGGTCTCCTGAGGGCTGCCTCCTGCTGCGTGGACGTCTCTACAAGGTGGCCCGGCCCATGGCCCGGCCCGGTCCCTTTCACAAGAGCACTGACCCCACTTCAGGCACCTCTCCCTAGATTCCGGAGGTGCTACACCCAGCACCATTCCACCGGGGTCTAGCTTGCCTTGAATTGCAGACGCTCCTGCTCTCCACAGCAGTCCGACCCTTCCAGCAGCGGGAAAGGGGGTGCTCAGGAAGTGTTGCAGTCGCCTGCACAGCGGCTGATAAATGACATCAAACAGCATAAGGGACGAAGGGCCTTATTTTCTCTTACGATTCCTGGTTACATTTCTTTGTCCAGCGTGACAGGAGAGCTCGCACCAACACCAGGGCCGAGGGAACTGGCCGCACCATCACCGCATAACGTTAGGCTGAGAGGGGGACGTGTCACTGTCCTGTAGCAACTGTGAACCTAACCCGAGGGGAGGTGCGAGGATTGAGATTCAGACACAAGTGTCTTTTCACAGGAGGGCACAAGCAGACAACAGGCAGCCCCCAATCTTTATTTTGTACAGGATTTATATAGAAAGAGAAGATGTTAAAAACAGAGTGAGGGAATAAACGCAGTTGAAAATGCAGCTGTGTGAACCAGCTCATTGTTTCCCTTCCTTATCCACAGAATTCAAAGAATAGCCACAGCACTTCTTTGAGGCCCAAACAATTGATGAGCAAAGCATACTCTTGGCAGAATATTCACTTCTTTCAAGGTTAATAAGCAAGATTGTACTCTTGACCTCACTACTCAGGGCCCAAAAGTCTTCAAGATGGAGTTGCTCAGGGTCCCACAATTACGGGAACATGTCCTTATGTCCCACAGAAACTAAAAGAGCCGCCAAGCATATTCAAAACGCGTCAGCACTCAGGACTCATGTGCCGGCCATGTGATTTATAACAGTCATCGGTAAATATGCTCCCCACAGAGACGATCCTTACTTGCCAGACCAGCATGTCTAGTCAAGTATACAGAAGGATGCCAACTCTCTCAACCAGCTCTCTGTGATTTATCCAGGGCCTAATCCCACCTACCATGGGCTGGGCCTTCCCCAGCAGCTAGACAATCTCCTCCAGGTTTGCTCTGTGCTTAACTCAACCATTAATTCTCTACAAATGTGCCCAGAGCTCAAACCCTCAACTGTCAAGTTGACACCTGTGCTTGACTATGACAGTCTACCCCTTGTTAAATTGACACAAAAACATAGCACTTTTAAACTGTAACCTTCAATCCTTGTCCCCATAGATGTCCCCATAGATGTTAAAAGTTATCTTAAAAAATATAAATACATTTCATGGACAAATTTAAAATGTTCTCTTATTAAAACTTCAGTTCCAACATTTTAAAAGTTCAAAGTTTCTTAAACTTAAGAGTCTTAAATCAGAATAAGTTAAATACTTTAAAACAGATAACATTAAAACAGAAGGATCTTAAAATAATAAGAAAACACTAAAAAGATCAAAGTCCAACAAATCACATACAGCATCCTTTACTTCAATGTCCATCTTCTGTTGCTCGTCATGTAGTCAAGGCGGCTCAAAGATTCGAGGCATTCCCAGGCCCTGTTTGCAGCTTGAAGCTGTAAGAGCAGAGTTCCCCTGAACCGGGCTGAGTCTCCGCTCGCAGCCGTCCTCAGCAGCAGTCCCACGGTTCTGGCTCTTCAGCACTCTGGGTTCCTCTGCAGCCATAAGCTTCACCTTCTCTCGCAGGAGCTCTACGCCTGCACTTGGTGCCGAGCTTTTGCTGCTCTCCACGAACCCTTCGGTAGTACACGAAAACCAGTATCACCCGAGGGACGCTGCCAGATTCCAAAGCGAGGTTGAAACGTAGCTTGGCCCACTCGAGTTACAGCTGCACCGACTTCAAGGTGATGCCTGTGCCTAAGCATGACAGGAGGCACGCGTGGGCAGCGGCCCTAAGCAGCGACGGCCGCAGCACTGGCTGGCCACCAGACCCGGCCATGCGGGCGCCTTGGGGGCTCTGGGGAAGCAATGCATGAAACCCTTGCCAGTGCACGTGAGTTGAGGATGAAGCCCCAGAAGCCCATCGCCCACCCACCCCGTCCCAGGACCGGTGGGCACTGGAAAGGTGGAACAGGCACGAGACCACCTCCACGTCGTCACAAAGGAACTGGGCCGCCGGGATCCGCGCTACGTGTCATCTGCTGACCTGCCTGCAGCCAGCCCTGGTCCCACACAGCAGCGGTGCCTTGAGAGCCACCCGGTCCCACAGGAAGCCTGAGTTTGCCAGAAGGAGGTTCTCTAAACAGGCCGCCAGTGCACAGCCGCGAGGGGCCTGCCCGGGGCCACGGCCGCTCTACGTCAGCCTTTCACCCAACAGGCCAAAAGGGCGATGTTCTCAATCGTGTTTATGAACTTCTGCCTCATGCTCCTCGTCCTTGCACAACTGTCCTGTGTCCAGGGCGCCCTTCATGCCAAAGTCACAGCAGCTCAAGTCTCCTATGTAAACAGTCCAGCGCATGTGTGTGACTCTAACCCGGCGTGACTCCCATGTGTGACTCTAACCCGGCGTGACTCCCCCGTGTGGCTCTAACCCAGTGTGACTCCCACGCATGGCTCTAACCCAGCGTGACTCCCACGCATGGCTCTAACCCGGCATGACTCCCACGTGTGGCTCTAACCCAGCGTGACTCCCCCGTGTGTGCCTCTAACCTGGTGTGACTCTAACGCGGTGTGACTCCCACGTGTGACCTAGTGTGACTCCCGCACGTGACTCTAACCCAGCCCGACTCATGTGTGGCTCTAACCCAGCCCAGTGTGTGTGTGACTCTAACCCAGTCTGGCCCATGTGTGACTCTAACCAGCAGATCATGTATGTGGACTCAGGCATGCCTGCAGTCCACTTTCCTTACCTCCAGGACTAGTTACGTGGCATCCAGCACAAACGCTTGTCATGCAGCATTGTTTGGAGAATGAGAAAACAGTCTGAACACATTCAGCATCGGCCCAATTTCCCATTATTTTCAGTCTGTGTTGGTTGGAACAGCAGTGGAGCCCGGGTCGCTGAGGGTCTGCCAGTTCAGGGTTCTCGGAACACCTGCTTCTGACAGCATTTCCCACAGAGAACAAACAGTCACAGCACTGTTCTCATGTCCCTGGAAAGGACGCTTCTCTCCTGAGTCTTGTCGCTGGCTGGATGAACAATTAGGTTCTTTTGTTTCAGTTTGTTTTTAATTTCCAGGTTTCGTTTTCTTTTCTTGGCTTTAATTTTCGTCTTTGTTTGCACAAAACATCAACAACCACAAGCTGCTTCTGCAGTCCACATCCCGCACTGTCCCCCGGCAGCGTCTGCAGTCCACGCCCTGTGCTGTCCCCCGGCAGCCGATCCCCTGCAGTAGCATCTCTGGACTCGCGCATGCATTTTTCTTTGTGCAACACAATGGGCTGCAGCTGTAACCCCGCTTTCCCTGCTGCAAAACCCAATGGCCCACAGCAGCAGTGACCCCCAAGTTCGCCCACAGGTCCATCACTGGCTGTCCATGCTGCTGCTTGTTTGGTCCTTCTCAAGCCATCCACAGGGACATGCTGTGTGGACGGGCGAGGTCCTGCAGTGGCTGGGACATGCTGTGTGGACGATCGAGGTCCTGCGGTGGCTGGGACATGCTGTGTGGACAGGCGAGGTCCTGCAGTGGCTGGGACATGCTGTGTGGACGAGCGAGGTCCTGCAGTGGGCTGGGACATGCTGTGTGGACGATCGAGGTCCTGCGGTGGCTGGGACATGCTGTGTGGACGATCAAGGTCCTGCGGTGGCTGGGACATGCTGTGTGGATGGGCGAGGTCCTGCAGTGGGCGGGGACATGCTGTGTGGACGGGCGAGGTCCTGCGATGGCCGGCTGGATTCCTGGACTACCATGTGCTGCCCTCACAGCACTCGAGCATCCTACTGGGCCACATCCTCACTTGTCTGGACTTAGACGCTCTCTGGGGGGCAGGGTGCAGCCCGTGCCAAGTTTCTACTTGTTCCTCTCTGTTCTGAAGCCTGGAGGGCGGCCTGTGTGTGTGTGTGTGTGTGTGTGTGTGTGTGTGTGTGTGTGTGTGTGTGTTTGCATGCACATATAGTGTATGGATAGCTGCACGTGTGCAGGGGAATACACACGTGTGGCAAGCATGTACACGTGCACATGCATGTGTGCATGTGGCAGCCAGAGGTCAGCACGGGTGTCATTCACTAGAAACTGTTGGCTTTGTTTTGAGACAGGGATTGGCTCAAGCCCAATGATTCGGCTCCGCTGGCCGGTGAGTCCCAGGGATCCGCCCGTCTCCAGGGCCGCAAGCATGCGCCACCACACTCGCTTTTCTGCGGGTTCTGGGGAGTCAGCCAGGTCTCGTACTTACACAGCACGCACTTCCCCAACGGGGCGTCTCCAGTAGCGTGTCCTCGGTTGATCTTTATACTGGGAACATCTCCCCCAGAAGAGGAGAGAGGACGGGAGGGGAAGGACGGGAGGGGAGAGGAAGGCTGGATGGGCTCTAGCTGTGGGGCTGAGCGGATCCGGATCCGTGTGAGTGAGAGAGGGGCAGCAGTGTCCTGGGAAGCCATGACTTAGGGATGCATGTTCCCCACGGAGCATAGTACTGCACTAAAGCCTCCATTTGTCATTTGGCCGAACAACTCTGGGCTTACGCAACATGAATTACGTTTTGTAATGGCTCTGTCCTGGGGTCTTCTGGGGAAAATACTCTTTTCAGCAAGACAAAGCAAACCGCAGGCATTCCTGAAGGGGCTTCATGCTTGTACGTGGAAACACATTTAATCTGACATAGTACTCTAATGACCGTTGTTTCCTTCTACTAAATACAGAATGCGCTCTGCCCATCCAAGCGAGCGTGGCGCTCTCCTGACAGAAACGGCCCAAGGCCAGCGGAAGGTGCCCGAAGGCAGGGTTGCAGCCAGCCTGCGGGGGAAGAGGGGTCATCGCAGCCAGCCTGCGGGGGTGGGGGTGTCACAGCTGAGAGGGGCAGTCTGCAGGAGGGTTGCAGCCAGCCTGCAGGGGGCAGCGGCCTGCAGGGGGTGGCAGCCCTGCAGTGCACTCAAGAGGAGACTAGGCTGTCCTAGAACCTAACTGTCCTGAGAGCACGCTCACAGCCCCCAGAACCCTCTGTGGCTGACCCTGTGTTCCACAGCACATTTGCAAGGACACTGGGAAGAACATTTGCAAGGACCTGCCAGGGACCATTGTACTTAGAGACAGACAGGTCAGGAGGTAGAGACTGGCCGTGCCCATCCCAACTGTCAATGCAGACCCAAGCTGTGAGGGGCGGTAGCAAGCCCCAGCCATGTCTTCTGCAACCCGCCTGTAAGGACAGCTTGTACCAGCCCCTGCCACCATGTGCTAGCCTTCAGGATCCAGCGTTCTGACTCATTTGGGTCACAGGAAGACCCCAAAGGGCCCTCCAAGGATTCAGGACCAGAGATCACCACTACACAGAAGGCCGATTTAAAGAGTGGTGCAGGCTCGCGTGGCTGCCACCGCCACAGCCGCCCAGAAGCAAATATCTTCACCACAAAGGTTTACTAGTGAGTCAGGACCCCCTCGGCGATTCACCAAGGCAGGACAGGTGCTTGCTAGGGTCCGGCTTGAGATGAAAGATAGTGGAGACCTCAAGAATAAGGTGCAGAGCCAGGCCGGCCGGGGGGGGGGGGGGACACTGTCTCCCTCTCTCCCTCTGCTCAGGGAAGGCGGAGGTCTGGGGTAGAGGCAGTGTTCTGGTCCCGCAGGCCCGAGGCTCAACATCCAAGATCAGGGTGCGGCCTGTTCAGGTTCTGGTGAGGGCTGGCGGCCCCCTCACGGTGCCCTGGGGCCAGGGATCCAGCAGAGTTCAGCACAGACGCAGCGGCAGCCGGTAGCAATGTAAGTCCCGCCTTTACACAGCGCCTGATGTTTGCCGCTCTGGGAGCCAAAGCTGAGGAAGACGCTTCAGCCCCCAGCGCGGCCTGTGCTTTGAGTCCCCTGACGTGCGGGGCTCGAGCTGACTGTCCACAGTTCTTCCAGCGTCTCACACAAGATACACCCCGAACTCCATCTTGGGGGAAGGTCTAGAGCAGACGACTCTAGGTCTCCCCAGATCTGCTCTGCAGACATGCAGATGTGACCATCAGGAGGAGAAGCTCGCCCTGCCGTGCCATGTTCCCAGTACGCATGCTCTGTGCCAGTTTGTCTCATCTGGTGACTGCAGAGCCCTGGGCTTTGCACTTGTGTGTGAGACAGGAGCATCTCTGGGACCAGCTGAGGGAAGAGATGCTTTCGAAGGGAGCCACACATGCTGGGGGCAGGTCTCACCATCCGAGATGTAAAGTGACCGAGGGGAGGGTTCTGACAGCTGACTTGGTCCCCAGGGATCCTGGGATCCAGCTTCCCACTGTACCCAGTCCACTGCTGTCTACAACCCCTCAGTGACTAGAAAAGCAGAGACCTGGTGGGTCACTGTTAGTCAGTGGGCACGAGCGGCATGCAGGATCCTCAGGATAGGGAGCGGCATGCAGGGTCCGCAGGATGGGGAGCAGCATGCAGGGTCCGCAGGATAAGGAGCGGCATGCAGGGTCCGCAGGATGGACAGTGGGCACGAGCAGCATGCAGGGTCCGCGGGATGGACAGTGGGCATGAGCAGCATGCAGGGTCCGCAGGATGGACAGATCAGACATGTCTTATTTCTAAGTGAGGCAACCCACAGGTCAAGCCCAGGTGCACCATGGCCTTTCAATTCCAAGTTGGCCTCACACACCCACCTCCTACCTGAACTTGCATTCCACGCACCCCCACATTCTCCCCTCAGCTGGCACTCAGCTCCCACGCACTTTCTCTGGGTGCAGGCCGTGTCCATCAAGGGACAGACCCCAAGGAAAGGTTACATCAAGTTCAGCTTCCTGCAGCAAGAGTCCCCAGCAGCAGCGGGGCACAGGCTGGCTCAGCCAGCTGACTGCTGTTTGACCCACGTCTCGGGAAGCCTTCTGAGCGATTTCAGCAAACTACCTCAGTGGTGTTCCCCACCAACGGGACTGAACAGCCACACACTTCTGCTTCTGTCCAGTTTTGTGTCCCCCGACCTCTGCCATCGGTTCCTCGAAACCCAGGAACAGAGAGACAGCCCCGGGCCCTGCGACGTCGGCCAAGCCTTGTCCACAATCAAAGCACAAGTCTGCGCGCAGGGGTCAGGGCTACAGAGCAGTGTCGATGGGAGGATAACGGCTTATCCACAGCGATACGTCGCCCGGAGCCCGCCGTCCTCACCCACTGTCTGTAGAAACCCTGCGGGATGGATCGCGCTACATGGAAATGGGAGGGCTGCAGGCCAGGATGGATGCTCCCGCCGGCGAGGGAGATACCGCCGTGATGGATGCCCCTCTAATGGGCAGAAGAGGAATGGGAGCCGCACGCCAGCCGCTCGGCCTCCATGCATCTTGCGGCGGAGCGGAGATTCTAATCTCAGCCACTCGCTCACTCACATCCGTCTTCCTCCTCCCCTACCTGAGAACCCTCGGGCCCAGGAAGGCTGCCGGGAGCCAGCCATTGAGGACGTGTTGGGGGGCCAAGCAGGGAGCAGAGTGGTTAGTGTTGCAGCTCGATGGTCGGCTGGCCCAAGCTGGTCACGGAGGGCCCTTTAGGGCAAAGAAGAGGCTGTGGGGCTCCTTTCATTCTGATCCCCCAGGTACCCCGAGTAATCTTTCATCTCCCCCTCTCAGTATCCAGAAGGTTCTGCATCCTCCAGCTCCACTTAAGGTTAAGGGAGAAGTCATCAGGGCAGTTGGTACAATGGACTGGAATGCAGACCCAGAAAAACAGAGCGAACCCTAAGATACAGTGAGCCCCAGCATAGAGCGAACCCCAGCAAAGAGTGAACCCTAACATACAGTGAGCCCCAGCAAAGAGCGAACCCCAACATACAGTGAGCCGCAGCATAGAGCGAACCCCAACATACAGTGAGCCGCAGCATAGAGCGAACCCCAACATACAGTGAGCCCCAGCATAGAGCGAACCCCAACATGCAGTGAGCCCCAGCATAGAGTGAACCCTAACATACAGTGAGCCCCAGCATAGAGCGAACCCTAATATACAGTGAGCCCCAGCATAGAGTGAACCCTAACATACAGTGAGCCCCAGCATAGAGCGAACCCCAACATACAGTGAGCCCCAGCATAGAGTGAACCCCAACATACAGTGAGCCCCAGCATAGAGCGAACCCCAGCATAGAGCGAACCCTAACATACAGTGAGCCCCAGCATAGAGTGAACCCCAGCATAGAGCGAACCCTAACATACAGTGAGCCCTAACATACAGTGAGCCCCAGAAAAGAGTGAGCCCTAACAGTGAACCCCAGCATAGAGCGAACCCTAACATACAGTGAGCCCCAGCATAGAGCGAACCCCAACATACAGTGAGCCCCAGTATAGAGTGAACCCCAGCATAGAGTGAATCCCCAACATACAGTGAGCCCCAGCATAGAGTGAACCCCAACATACAGTGAGCCCCAACATACAGTGAACCCTAACATACAGTGAATCCCCAACATACAGTGAGCCCCAGCATAGAGCAAACCCTAACATACAGTGAGCCCCAGTATAGAGCGAACCCCAACATACAGTGAGCCCCAGTATAGAGCGAACCCCAACATACAGTGAGCCCCAGTATAGAGCGAACCCCAGCATACAGTGAGTCCCAGCATAGAGTGAGTTCCAGCGTAGAGTGACCCCAGCATAGAGTGAACCCCAGCGTAGAGTGAACCCCAACAGACTGGACCCCAGCACAGACTCAGACTCTGGTGACTCTAATGCACTTGCTGGTTGCGGTGCATCTCGGGTGGTCCTGGTTGCGGTGCATCTCGGGTGGTCCTGGTTGCGGTGCATCTCGGGGGGTCCTGGTTGCGGTGCATCTCGGGGGGTCCTGGTTGCGGTGCATCTCGGGTGGTCCTGGTTGCGGTGCATCTCGGGTGGTCCTGGTTGTGGTGCATCTCGGGTGGTCCTGGTTGTGACGCATCTCGGGTGGTCCTGGTTGTGGGGTGTGGACAGCGCGTGTGCCACACGTGTGGGCACGGGGACTTCTTTCTGTTCAGTTGTGATGTGAACTGAAATCGCCTCTGAACGTGGTGTATAGATTATGTCAGTGGTTCTGTAGCATATTAATTTCTCAGGAAACGCAAAGTTCAGAGCAAGTTGCTCAGATGCGCTGTAGAAGCAGACACAGAGCACTGGGGAGACTCCGCAGGATGGAGCCCGCGGTGGGCCAGTGGAGCACAGAACCTGGCCTGAGGGAAGGAAGTGGGCAGACTGGGCTGTAACCCCAGGGTCGGGTCACCCGGGCAGCCCGACTGAGGAGTCAACACTTGCAGCGTTCAGCACGGAGTGCCCACGACGTGTCCAGAAGGGAGGACGGCAGGGAGGGGCCCCAGAGTGGAGGAAGACACCCCCCGGAGAGGCCCAGTGTCCACCACCCACTGGGCAAGTCCTGCGGCCAGATGCAGCCGAGCGCGGTGCGGACAAGGCTGATTCGGTCCCGCGCTTTGGGCCGAGGCTCCTGTCTGGCATGGAGGTGCTGGGCCGGCTCTGGTTGTCCTCACAGGATGATCCACAGCATGTGGGCCGAGCCCATCGAGCCACTGGGCATGCTCACTGCGGAGTGTATGCCCGGGTAACTTTCTGATCCCCGGGTAGTCAGGGGAGGCCGCAGCCAGCGCTCCTGCCAGGTCACAGAGGCGGGGGGCTTCCAGCCACGGTCCTATTCCCGAGGCCCCTGGCTGGCCTCCGGGTGCCCAGGAACCCTCTGCACCTGCCGCAGCCATCCATGCCATCAGTCCTTAGGGACCTGAAGTCAGCAAGGGAGAGGCGGGGAGGGAGACTGGCCCAGGAGACGCGCTGACCTTTGAGAACAGCCGGGATCAGTGAGGGAAGCAGAAAGCCACAAACTACAGCTCAGTGGACACTCCTCCTGCTCTTGCCTGGGGAGGGGGTGGAGAAACTGCTCGTGTCAGCACCAGAATTCAGACCCCCAGATCCAGCATAAACTCCAGGTGGACAAGGTGGACCATCTGTAATTCCAGCCCTGGTGGCAGAATCTTGGAACCCCCACCGCAGGCTGGATGACCAGATTAGCCCTGGTATCAGTGAACCCCAAAGGTATATCCCTTCAGGTTTAATTAGAGGCCCAGACTCACAACAATAAGGTGGAAAAGCAATTGAAAATAATGCCTGATATCACCCTTAGGACCCCCACATACACCCGGATGCATGTACATTGATCCACATGCAAATATGCATACACACAGTGTGCACCCCATAATCACATGCACACATTAAAAAAGAAAGAAAAGTCGCCCTGGTAGAAAATAGGGGATATCCTGCCTCCCTGGAGAGCTGGCTCCCTGGGGAGGAGATGGAGCGCTGCCGAGACCACAGATCAGCCAGAGGACGACCAACAGGAAGGCTGAGAGGAAGAGGGCGGAGCCTTGCCCGCATCTGACACATCATGGGATGAGAAATACAAGGAACCATGCTGGGGATACCAGGAGCCTGGCTGGTCCCCACATAGCATACAACACAAGGGGTAGTGTCCCGTCTCCATTACTTACCATGCTGGCAAGGGTCTCAGGGCCTGTAGAATAAACACCATAGCGGACGGCAGTCCTGTTTGATCCCACCCCCTCCCCGAGAAGCTCGGCTTGGAGGGAGGGGTGAGTGTGGGCTCAGAACTGTGACGGGCGGGCTCTCTGTCCTTGACTATGTTTCAGACGCGATGACCAGGCAGAGTGGAACCACACAGACAGGGGCCACAATAAGCAGGTCTCCCAGTTGAATTTGGAACTCAGATAAACAAATACTTTTGCATTTTCAATCCATCTCAAATGTCACAAGAGACAGGCTTAAAAAATATCTTGTCTCACTTAGCTGAAATTCAGATTTATAATACCCATGCAGCCTATATTTTAGCTGACAATCCTAGATTTTGCCAGAAAACCCAAGAAAGAAGAAAGACAGCCGAGACGCTCTGGTCCGTTTACCCTTGGCTGGGAAGCCTCAACTCAGCGACAGCTCCCAGGGGACGGGGCTGTGCTGCCTGTCCCAGCACCCAAGGACTCAGGGTCCAGGACCCTCACTCGCCTGGCCTCTGTGAGGCGACTACGCTATTCAGTAGGGAAGAGCAGGAAGCAGGGGACACGATACCCCGCTCTCCCGAGGGTCACACTCGGGGTACGGTTAGAGTCAGGGTCAGGGTTTTAGGCTTAGGGTTAGTTAGGTGTTTTCAGCCTTTTTCTTCATATGAAGAACAGGTCATCAGTGCAAAGGTGCCAAACAGTGATTTGGAAGTACCGGATGGCACATACGTGTTTCACGAGTGTTGAGCCTGTGGCTCCCAATATGTTTGTTTTCTCTGCAGGGCAACAAAGTACCCCAGACCCCCCCAACACAGATGGACCTCATGCCATTTCTGTGGGTCAGATCTGGGTCCTGAAACTGGAGGGCGTCTCCTCTGGGTACCTCAGGGGGCCGCAGACAAGGTGGGTCATGCCCCCTCAGGAGCACGGCTGAGCACAGACCCACTCAGGCCCCAACCCTCTCTCTCCCTCTCAGAAGACGCCCATCCTCTCACTCCAGCATGTTCTGGGGCACGGTCCCAGATGGTCCCCGTCCTGGCGCCCTACGGATTTGGGCTTTTGAGCAGCACGCGTGAAGCACGACGGACACGAAGAGCTCTAACCCCTCCCCCACCCTTGCTCCCCATGTCACAGCAGCTGCTGTTGAAGAAGAATTCATCACCAGACTGGTCGTGTCCAGCTGCAAGGGACAGGCCTGCTCAGGGGCTTCGTGGGTGCCAGGCAAAGCCCATGCGCAGCTCATACAGCAGGGATGCTGGGTAACGGACAGGTGGGGCTCAGTGAGCACAGACGGGTGGGGCTCAGGTGAGGACAGACAGGTGGTCTAGGTGTGAGCCCTCGGGGTCAGGTGAGCGCAGACGGGTAGTCTAGGTGCGAGCACTCGGGGTCAGGTGAGGACAGACGGGTGGTCTAGGTGTGAGCCCTCGGGGTCAGGTGAGCGCAGACGGGTGGTCTAGGTGTGAGCACTGGGGCTCAGGGCGAGGACCAGGCACCCCGCTCAACCAAGGCAAGACCTTTCAGGCAAGGGGAGTCTATAGGACCCTCCCACCAAAGGACTTCACCACCTCCCGGTATGAGGATAAAAACTCTCTGGAGACCCCCTGCCCCAGCCCTACACCTGCCAGTGGACACTGGGCAGTGCCAGGGCTGCCCTGACCAGGCAGCTCTCAGCCTGGCCCCACGGCCACTGTGGATCTCCATTCTACCATTACCATGCCTCCTGCCCTGGACCACACCTGTGCCTTCAGCACAAGCTCCTGAGAACCCTCACCTGCACCACTGTCTTCACGCATGCACCTGACGACCTCCAAGCCCACACCAGCGCCTGCTCCACAAACTCCTGAGGTCGTAACACAAGGTCAAGTCCAAAGTAGGATGTTGAGCCCAACACGAGCTCAAGTCCAGTCCACCCGTCCCTCCCCACACCCTTGGTGTGGGGAGGACCACCCTTGGTGGTCCGCGGGAAGCGTACCCGGAGTTAAGCGTGGGGTCCCTGTCAGAGCTCAGGGGATGAGGGCCGGGGCCAGGGAGCCCCAGGGTTCCAGGACAATGTCCCACAGACTTAGACCGCGCTCGCTCCACGTTGGGGCCCACGGGTTCCACAGGATAGCGTCCATCCCCGCGGCGAGTGCCCGCAGGCACTCTCTCTGCGAGTACAGCAGAGTCTGACATTTGGGCGTCCGGCTCTCACAGTACAGCGCTACTGAGGACAACTCCGCAGCGTGCTGGACAGTGGCCACGAGCTGCTGCAGGGTTTTAGGGGATACATGGCTGGTATTTTGAGACAGAGACTTGCCAAGTCCCAAGCTGGGTACGTGTGCCAGGCTGTGCCCAAGCGAAGGGACTGAGGCTTCCATGGGGACAAAGCAGGGAAGGACAGAGAGCCAACAATCAGAGGTCGGGGACGCGAGGCCTGATGGCCCAGGGCTCAAGGACAGCACCTTGAAGATCACAGCCTTTTCCCACCCCCGGGAAGTGTGGCCCTCTGCGTCCCCTTCCTGCCTGCGCAGACCTGTGAGGGCCACTTTTCAGCATTCCAAAAGGCAGGCTGCATGTGGCTTCTGTCTACACCACTGCACGGCCATCCTGCGACCTGCCTGGGTGCTACCACCTCTTCAAGTTGCCCACACAGGACTGGACAGAGACTCCGTGCAGGTCCAGAGCCCAGGACGCTCATGGTCACTACAGAAGATGCAGCTCCAAGGTAGCGTGGGAGGGAAAACTCAAGGCAGGTCCACTGCGCAACGTCACAGAGGACACGAATGCTGGGGACCCGCTACCACAGGGTCAGGGAGGAGACAACACCTGCCACCTCCCCTTGGGCACCTCCCCATTCCGGGAGGATCCTCTGAGAGCCTTTTCATCACCTCTCCTTCCCTGGGGTAGATTCAAGACCATCGTAGATCTTGGGAACTACTGTCTCGTTCCAAGTCAGAAACTAGTGACCTGTGAGAACTGACCAGGATCCGTACATTGAGGTGCATTCACGGGTGACAGCACCCTACCCTGAGCTCAGCACTCCCAGGTACTGGACTGCAGGCACTGACCACGTGATATTTATGCAACCCCAGCCACCTGCACATGCGTGATTCATGCAACCCAGCACCCGCACATGTGATATTCATGCAACCCCCAGCACCCGCACATGCAAGATTCATGCCACCCCAGCACCCACACATGCAAGATTCATGCAACTCCAGCACCCACACATGCAAGATTCATGGAATCCCCAGCACCCACACATGCAAGATTCATGCAACTCCAGCATCCACACATGCAAGATTCATGCAACTCCAGCACCCACACATGCAAGATTCATGCCACCCCAGCGCCCGCACATGCAAGATTCATGGAATCCCCAGCCACCTGCACATGAGATCCATGCCCCCAGCACCCGCATACAGGCGTGGCCCAGGACCAGCTGTCTCCCTGCGTCTGAGCTTGAGCCGGCCCCACCTACCCCAGGCTGCGTCTGGACTCTTATCCTGCACCCAGGCCCAGGCACGTGGACAACACAGCTCCAGGCCCCAGAGCCTACATCCGTCTTCCTTGCCATCATTTTTTAAGAGAGAGAATGGGAAGGAAGGAATTAAAAAAAAAAGACTCAGTAGGAGATGCTGGAGATAAGAGGCGCATGTGGGTGACAAAGAAACTATGACATAGTCAAATTTTATTAATGGCTCACCTATATGCATTCGGAGGACAATTAACTATTCACAGGTGAAATTAGCTGATAGGAACGGCTGTCCTCAGCAAATCGAATGGCCCCGATTACATCAATAGTTCTCGACCAGTGTCCCCGGCTATCGAAGCATCAAATAAATTTGTTCGCTCTCCTCCTTTGGGGGGAAACTTTAATTATCCAGCCCTGGCATATGGCAGGTCATTAATAAAACCTAGTTATCGGCCGCGGGTTCCAGAGTCCTGCCGTTATCCATCTTTTATCTAAATAAACATTTGGGAAATGTCCTTAAAATTATTACAGAGCCTTTGCCCCGCTCCCAATGGAAATTTCTAAACGGAACGTGGCTGCATTTTACTGTGAGGTCTGCGGCGTCCTCTCCCGCCTCTCCTCGGGCCTCGTCGGCCGGCAGCCTGGACTCGGGCTGCGCCTGCGTTGATGGATCTGGCCGACCTGCTCATGCAGATAAGGGGCGCCTTGTGCGTGACGCACATTTCCTCAGCCTTTGTGTTATGCATGTGTTCTTTATTTTCGTGCCACATATATCAATGACAAATGGGAGACTCGAGCGGCCAGTAGTAGCGTGGAGCGATCCGTGGTCGGCCTTCCCAGAGTGCACCAGGCAGCAGGACTCCATTACAACGAAGGATACTTTCAGAAAGGCTTACTAAGGTGCTTCCAATAAAGCACTGCTTGTGCCGTCTGCATCTTCAGGTGTGGTTGCTTGAATTGCTCTGTGCCGATGGCGGGTTAATACGACAGGGGTTCCTTCTAGAAGCTGCGTGCTGCAGGTGGGAATGGCAGGAGCCACTCGGGGCCGGCAACGCAGACGCCACCACTGGTACTGTCTGTGGGGCGCAAGCTGCCTCAAGGGCATGTGGGGACCAGCTCCATCTCCAGATCATGTTAAGCAGCTGCGGGCACACACATGTACACACATGGGCACCCACATGTACACATTTACACAAATGTACATGCACACATGTCCACACACATGTAAACATGTACACCTGTGCACACATGTTCACACACGTGTAAACATGTGCACCTGTGCACACATGTTCACATACATGCACACGTGCACACGTACATGTGTGCACACATGCACATGTAAAACATGCACATTCACATACATGCATGTATACACACATACATGTGCACGCACACACATGTACACAATACACATACGTGTGCAAATATGCACACATGCACACACATACACATGCACACACACACACACCACACACACAGCATGGCTCAAGAAGCCCTGGGAATTAGCCGCAGGGTGAGCTCGTCAGAATCTCATTCTGTATCTGAAGTAGTCTGATGAAAGAATGCTGGACCCCTGTGGAGATTTGCTGAGGTCTGAACAGCAGGGTCTGAACTGTGGAGGAGAGTTTACAGGGCATGAGAGGGGACAGTGGGCGGGGAGTGGGGGCCCAGGTGTCATAGTTAGGCACAGGTGTCAACTTGACAGTTGAGGGTTTGAGCTCTGGGCACATTTATAGAGAATCAGTGGTTGAATTAAGCCCAGAGCAAACCTGCAGGAGATTGTCTAGCTGATGGGGAAGGCCCAGCCATGGTGGGTGGGACTAGGCCCAAGAATAAAATACTGAGAGCTGGTTGAGAGAGTGGGCGTCCTTCTGCTCACTTGGCCAGACATGCTGGTCTGGCAAGTAAGGATCATCCATCTCTCAGCCATTGTAGAGATGGTGTGGCCAGCTCCTTCAGCCTGGTATTGGTGCGTGCTCTCCGGTCAAGCTGGACTACAGACTGCAACCAGTAATCATAAGAGAATAAATCCCTTGTTCCCTTAAGCCATCCGATGGTCATTTATCAGCAACGTGCAGGCGGCTGCAGCACCAGGTCTCCGTGTTCCAGGCTGCACATTCTGGGCTGGAGGAGCATCTAGCCTGCAGCTGGGTTGCTACCACGGAGACCGTCCCTCATGGTACACGGAGGTGGAGGCCGATTCCAGAACGGCCTGGACACTGCGCTGAGACTGTAAGAAGCAGCTGGAGGAGTCTGTTTTTGAATATTCTGTGAAGTAGCTGCAGATCCGCCTCAGAACCCTTCCCTGCCGGCACCACAGGACAGAGAGGCCCGGACAATGAGGTGCGGACTGGCAGGACCAGGCTCTTCTCACCAGGGGGCGAGGCCATGCCAGCCTTTTCTCACAGGGGGGCGTGGCAGACCAGGCTCTTCTCACAAGGGGGGTGGGGGTGGACCTCTCTACAGCAGTGGGGTACCGGGAAGGGCGGCTCTCTACAGCAGTGGGGTACCGGGAAGGGCGGCTCTCTGCAGCAGTGGGGTATCAGGAAGTACAGCAGTGGGGTACTGGGAAGGACAGGCGGCAGTGTGGGGCTTGTGTGTTCCGAGTCCTCTGGCCCGGGTGACTGGGTCTTCCCACATAGTCATTAACAGTTGCCCCCAGCACTGAGCGCCACGCAGGTGGGACAGCACCACGCAGGTGGGACAGCACCACGCAGGTAGGACAGCACCCGGTGCATTTCCAGGCAGCTTGCTGCTTTTCCTAAGCGTGGTTTTGGGTTTTTTACTGCACTGAAGTCTGGGCTGCCATCCACAGCTTCTTCCCAACATAAACTCTATGGAGGCTCTGGCCAGGGCTTTTAGGCCCAAGGCCACGGGGCCACTGGCCACAGAAGAGGTGCAGCCACCCTAGTGACCTGTTGGGCCTGCTCAGTGCTTGCTACGCTGCAGCCCCCTCAGACCCAAGAAGGACCCTCGATGCAGGGGCCCGGATCCCCATCTGTGCTGGAGGCTCGTAGCCCTACACGGGAGGCCACGGCCACTTCCTACTGCTCTCCCACACTAATGCTCTAACTGGCCTACCGCAGGCCCGGAAACAAGCCAGAGGATGCGGAGATGCCGCAGTCTTCAATCCGCTTAAGGTGCTCCGACACCAAGTCACGCTCACGTGTCTGGAGAGCTGTGTCATCCCTCGTGGTGCCTCCCACAGCGTGGCTGCTGCCTCATCGACACTGGCCTGCTGGGGCTGGGCTGGCAAAGCGTCACCGCCTGGGAGCCAAAGTGATGGATGTCGTCCTCACCGCCCTGCAGCCTGAGACCAGGCTCCTCTGAGGCCATTTTCTCAGCCCACTGGCTCACCTTCCTGCGTCCTCACGTGACCGTCCCATCCCCTTCCTGCGTCCTCACGTGACCATCCCCTTCCTGCATCCTCACGTGACCGTCCCATCCCCTTCCTGCGTCCTCACGTGACCGTCCCATCCCCTTCCTGCGTCCTCACGTGACCGTCCCATCCCCTTCCTGCGTCCTCACGTGATCGTCCCCTTCCTGCGTCCTCACGTGACCGTCCCATCCCCTTCCTGCGTCCTCACGTGTCATCCCATCCCCTTCCTGCGTCCTCACGTGACCGTCCCATCCCCTTCCTGCGTCCTCACGTGACCGTCCCATCCCCTTCCTGCGTCCTCACGTGACATCCCACCCCCTTCCTGTGTCCTCACGTGACATCCCATCCCCTTCCTGCATCCTCATGTGACCATCCCCTTCCTGCGTCCTGTGTGTGTGTGCCTCTGTGTGCGTGTGTCTGTGTGTGTCTGTGTCTGTGTCTGTGTGCGTATCTGTGTGTGTCTGTGTGTGTGTATGTGTGTTTGTGTGTGTGTCTGTGTGTATCTGTATGTCTGTGTGTGTGTGTGTGTCTGTGTGCGTGTGTCTGTGTGTCTGTGTGTGTGTGTGTGCGTGTGTGTCTATGTCTATGTGTCTGTGTGTGTGTGTATCTGTGTGTCTGTGTGTGTATGTGTTTGTGTGTGTGCGTGTGTCTGTGTGTGCGTGTGTGTGCCCTTCACAACCGGCAACATGCACAGGTGCTGTAGAGAGCCCTTGGGTTCCTTATGTGTGAGATTCTGCACTAATTCCTGGCTGAACCTCGGAAACCTCCCACCGTTACCAGCTGTCACCCCCCTCGGATATGTGACCCATCGAGGGGCTGCACTCTCGGGCCCTGCTGCTCTCTCGAGGCTGAGACACAGGTTCTGATACGAGGACCTGGGCAGGGTCGGCCCAGCTCCTGAGACTAATTCAAGGAGAAAAGCGGTCCATGCCGGAGTAAGCAGGAGGGCCCAGGGGACCACTGTGGCCGCTGGGCTCAGCTTGCCACAGCCAGCCCAGGCAAGCCAGCCCAGAACTTGTGGTCATGTTACACCCCTGCAGAGCCAGCCTGCCCCACCCTTGGGGAGAGAAGGAACTATTTCCACTCTTTCTGGGGTCGCATCTTTCTAAGTCCTTTCGGCCTGCCCGACTGAAAACCCCAGCTGCGGGGACTTGGCCATCTGTGCGTTGTCTTCTCTGGCCTCACCTGTGGCCCTGGTGTCTGGTATTTGGGTCCTTGCTGTGGTCTTGGGAGAGCCCTTTCTTCCTGTGCCGTTACAACTGCTGCTCAGCATAGGGACGCTCTCTTCCGTGGTTATGTAATTAAAGAGCAAGGATTTCTTCTTCCTTGGCTGCACAAGGTGAAAGATTTTTTTTCACACTTCAGAGACCAGCCGCTACAAGCACTAAAAATTACTTAAAACACAAATCTCCAGAAGTGCGATCACCATGGAGCATGTCGTCGTAAGTGAGGCGCAGTGTGAATCGCTGCTTAAAATTCAAATAGAGCTGATTAGGAATGACAGGGAAGGAACGGGAAAGGATTCGAGCATTGTCCTCAAAGCCTGGGGACAAGGGTGCTTCTGGGTTTGCCATGGGCCCTGCCTCTTGCCCTCTCCTCTACAACCGCAGCTTCCCACAACCCGGGGTCAGAGCGGGATGGGGTAAACTGAGGATCCACAGCGCGTGGTCAGAGGTGATATATAGGGGTAAACAGGATCCACAGCACGTAGTCAGAGGTGGTGGACAGGGGTAAACTAAGGACCCACAGCGCATGGTCAGAGGTGATGTATAGGGGTAAACAGGATCCACAGCACGTGGTCAGAGGTGGTGGACAGGGTAAACTGAGGACCCACAGCACGTGATCAGAGGTGGTGGACAGGATAAACTAAGGACCCACAGCGCGTGGTCAGAGGTGGGCAGCACATGCAGGTCTGGTGGGGAATCAGGCTCCTGTGGCAACTGGTAGAGAAGGACATAACAAGGACATGGGCCGGGCACCGTCTGGGCTCCTTCATGTCTCCTCAGACCCCGCTGTGCCCCACTGTATGACATGCCCAGGTATCTTTCTTGAGTCACCCTACGAGGTCCTGGGTGGACACATGCTCTGCAGCACCGGTGAGAGTGGACAGGAGAGCTGTTCATTGTTTAACATGATGGGTCATTCAGAGCCGGCAGACTGTGGAAAACAACGGGGATTCAGAATGTGAGCCCCAAAGAAGCCTCCGTGAGGGGCCGGCACCGGAAGCCTCCGTGAGGGGCCAGCACCGTCTCGGCATGAGTGGACAGTGGTTGCTTGATCTCTAGAGATGGAGACCTTATCACACTAGGAACACAGATTCAAGTCTCCTTGCTGACCATGTTGGTCAGACCTTCCGACTTGGAATTCACAAGGTGACCTCCAAGGAGGATGCATGGTGGGTGTGGGGGGTGCATGGTGGGTGTGAGGTGCATGGCGGGTGTGGGAATGCATGCTGGGTGTGGGGCGCATGCTGGGTGTGGGGTGCATGCTGGGCGTGGTGAGAGGCGGGTGCGGCTGGCCTAAAGGAGGTGCTTATCAAAGTTTGGCCTGTCGCGACGATGCTTTCGTGGCGCTCCTGCGCCACAGTGAGCAGTGCCGATGACCTTGGGAAGACCCGTGGCCACACGCACAAGCGGGAGTCATGGCACTGGTGGAGACCTGGTGGCCACTGAAGGCACTAGGACGTGCGGCGCTGCTCCAGGTGCGGTTCGCACCCCAAGCCCACATGGAGGTGCTCAAGCACGTCTCCTGCCTGCACACACCTCGGGCCCCAAACCTTCAGCTGCCCACACCGTCCAAGCAGTGCTCTTCTCAGACACGGCCTCGTGATCCCTACACATTCAGCCACATCATCCAAGATTGACCCCGAAACATAGATGAAACAGCAGAGAGAACACTCGCCATTTCCATCAGCTCAATATTTATCCAGTAGCAGATCTGCCAGGTGCCACGTGCCGCAGAGAAAACGCCTGCTCTTGCCAGGGAAAGTTCTGCTGCCACAGAAACAGCAAAGAGAGGGCCAAAGCCGGCTGCCCAGTGCAAGGTGGTGACCCTAGCAAAATCCACCCAGGGCGAAGAGCGCACCCCCGAGGGCCTGACAGGGAGAGGTCCCTGGACAAGGACTTCACACAAAAGACGACACCACAGAGGGACAGGTAGGAGCGGAGAGAAAGCAAAACCCAGGAGAGCACCAGGCAGACACGGCAGCCCCCAGGCCAGCGTGGAGGAGGACAGGGATGGGAAATGAGGAAGGCCTCCAGCATCCCCTCCTGACGCAGCATCCCCTCCTGACGCAGCATCCCCTCCTGACGCAGCATCCCCTCCTGACGCAGCATCCCCTCCTGACGCAGCATCCCCTCCTGACGCAGCCCCCAGGCCAGCGTGGAGGAGGACAGGGAGGGAAACGAGGCAGGCCTCTGCAGCCCCTCCTGACGCTGCGACACAGCACCTCCATCAGCACTGAGAGCCGAGCAATAGTTACCCAAAGTGTCTCATCCTGAGGCTGGGGAGGAGACAGAGGCACAAGCGCCAGCTGTGCCAGTGTGAGGACCTGAGCTGGAGCCCCAGCAGCACCCACATAAAAGGCAGGTGTGGCTGTGCGCAGCACTGGGAAGGTGCAGAGACTGCAGGAGCTCCTGGCCCAACCAATCGGTGAACGCCAGGTCAGGAGACTCTGCCACAACAACTGGGACAGAGAGGTTGAAAAGGGCACTCAATGCTGATCTCTGGCCTCCTCACACATGCACACTCATGCACACATACACATGCTCTTAGCTGACGCTTGAGCACACACAGACACGCACACACGCACACGCAATGTTCTGCATCTGCATTTATTCCACTCCTCTTCTGCAGTGTTCCCCGAGTCTCAGAGGAGATGCCGTAGCTGTCCCGTCAGAGGAGATGCTGAAGGCGTCTGTCTTAGAGGAGATGCCGTAGCTGTCCTGTCTCAGAGGAGATGCCGTAGCCGTCTCCAGTCTTAGAGCAGATGCTGTAGACACCTTGCGTAGGGCTGAGCACTCACCCGTCAGTTACTCTTAGCATCTTAGGCAGCCATGAGTTTCCACAGCCCCTGTAGTGTGGCTGTGACTTGGGATGAGAGTAGCACTTGTCTAAGAGACAGACGCATGTTCAAGGCACCCCGACTCTCCATCCACTTCGCTAAACCGCAGCACCAGTCCCTTTGCCTTGGGCCTCCGCCCTCCCCAGCCATGGGATTCTGGCAAGGTTTACGGTGCCAAGCGTCGTCCCCCTTGTGGAGCAGGCTGCAGATGGCGCAGAAGGCACGTGGTTGCACCAGCAGCAACCATGCCACCATTGCACACACGCACATTTTGCTCGCTGGCTCATCTTCAAAGGTCAGCGTCACCCTGACGTCAAAACCAGACAAATGCTTGAGAGAAGAGTCACACAGGTCCCCCATGTCCCAGCGGAAGACCCCACAACTGTGTGCACTGATTGGACATGAAACTGAGAAGATGATGTGCTGGGGGGGTAAAGGCTTGGGAAAGTGGAAGGGGAGGATAGGCAAATGCAATCAAAGTACATCTCTGTGAACTTTCAAAGAATAAGTAAAAATGTTATTTTACAAAAGAGGGGCAGAAGAGATTGTTCAGGGGTTAAAGCCTCTGCCTTACAAACAAAAAGACCTGAGTTCATATCCCCACATTTCATGTAAAAATGGTGGTGGTCCGCAATTCTGGTCCTGGAAGGAAGAGTGGAAAACCGCAGAGCAAAACACTAAAGAGGCAGAGCAATCCAGGGTGATTCCCACAGTCACCCTTGGGATAAAGTTGGGTTTCTTTGAAACAAGACTGGTTCTTTCCAGCCTCACTTTTAAGATGTGTCAGATTTTGTAGGACAGAGAGAAATTAAGCTAAAACCGAGACTGACATTTCCTCCGAGCCGCTCAGCTGCCGCAGCGCAGGAAGGTGCTATGCAGACTGCGGGGGGAAAAGTCACCAGTGAACTCACACTGCTCTGGGATCGTGTGCTGTGACTCCAACCCGCTGGGCAAGGCGAGGCTGCCCGAGGGCAACCAGCCACTTTCTGACTGGACTGAGGCTGTACCACAGGAGGAAATGCATGCCTGGGTCTGTGAACCAGCTCTGCGCCAGGGAGGAGGCAGTGCCCCCCACGCGCCGAGGGAGCACCAGGCACGCTGCCCGCATGGAATCCCAGGGTTCTTGCGGCATGCCCCCCAGAACTTCAGCCTGCCCGGGAATCTCAGAAGCCGTCCCCAGTGCACATGCTGCAGGTCAGCAAGCCTCTGCACAGACCCCGCATGGCTCCACAGCCCGCAGCTCCCTCGCCCTGCATCCTGCCCTGCCGCTCCCCGCCTGCGCCCACCCTGCAGCTGCCTGCAGGCACAGCTGAAGGAATCTAAGCTCACCCTCCTCTGCTGCCCTCAGTCACTGCCCTGCGTCCTCCTTGGTGTCTTGAAAAGCACTGTCACGTGGTTCTCTTGCCCGTTTCAGACAAGGACAAGTCTAGTTCTTTGTCCTCCAGATCAGCAGCTACCTGTTATTCAGGATCCGCTGTTGTGGACTCGTCCTCGCTCGTCCTCGCTCGTCACACCCCGTGCTCTCTGGCATCTGGACTACGCGCCTCACTCTGGTTTCTCGCAGATGGTGCCTGCGTCGGTTCTCTGCTCTGATCACATGGCGGGTGAGCCTTGTTCTGGGGACCGTCTCAGACCTGGACACACAGGTCGTTCTCTGCGGTGACCTCCCGTTTGTACCTATCTCAGAGGCCCGGGAGAGCCCGAACCAGCGCCAGGCCCAGCAAGTGGTCCGTGCAGCACAGTTCATCCTTTCCTGCCCCCCCCCCCCCGCCTGCCGTACTTCCCAGGGTGCGCCAGGGCTGTTTGCTTCCCCTCCCCTCGCTGCCCTCCCCTCTCTCTTCCTTGCACCCTACAAGGCAGGTGGGATGAAGCTCCTGGTCAGAGGCGGGGTCTAAGCACCACTCACCTCCCACAGAGGCTGATCTGCTCCAGATTGGCCTTCAGAGCAGTCGCTTTACTTTCCAGCCCGCCCAGCAAGCGGCGAGTCAGTGGTTCCCTGTGCGGGTGGGAGCGACTACAGAGCCATCTTGACTTCGAGTCTCTGGGAGAGAATTTCTCCTAGGCAAACCCAGGCAGCCGCGGCGGCTGCTCTTGACGTCGCAGGTCAGCTCATCTTCTGCCCCCTGCTCGAGCACGCCCCGCGAGCCCCCGGCTCGAGCACGCCCCGCGAGCCCCCTGCTCGAGCACGCCCCGCGAGCAGCTCCGCCCCAGGGACGCGTAGCCACTCAATGCTGTCACTCTGTCCAGAGCTTCGATTGCACGGTGCCACTGCTGAAACTAGGCATTGGAAGGGGCAATACTGCCCCAGGTCACACATCTTGTCATGCCAGTTGGATGCAGGTGCTAATGGTAGTTGAGGGCTTTAGGCCCATAGGTGAAGAATTGGTAGGTGAGGTAAGGCCCCAGCAAGCTTTGAGAGCTTATCTCATTGATGTGGGCAGATCAAGCCCATGGGCTCATCCTGTGGACAGGTGAATAGGATTGAGGGTATTGGCCCGCCAGCGATCACGGAAGTACGTCCATCCCCCAGCCTTTCTGTGGATATGGCATTTGCAGTTAGTTCCCTGGGCCCTGATGTTGGTATGAACTCTCCTACCATGCTAACTAAGTGTGTCCAACCATTTTGTTTTTGAGTCCTAGAATTTTCAGCAACAGGAAGATGAAATTAATATGCCCAGGAAGTACAGTATAAAAATACATGCTGGGGCTGGAGAGGTGGCTCAGGGGTTGAGCCTCTGCCTTGAAGGCAGAAGGTCCTGAGTGCGGATCCCAGACCCCACGTATAGACGCCAGGCGGAAGCGGGGGCGGCCTGCGCTTCTGGTCCTGGTAGGGCGGAGCCTGTGAATCCCGGGGCAGAAGGAGGTGGAGGCGTCCATGGTGGTTCCCGAATTTGCCTGTGGTTCTACACACACACACACACACACACACACACACACACACACACAGCACAGCACACACACAGCACACACAGCACACACAGCACAGCACAGTACACACAGCACACACAGCACACACAGCACAGCACACAGCACAGCACACACAGCACACACACACACACACACACACAGCACACACAGCACACACAGCACAGCACACAGCACAGCACACACAGCACACACACACACACACACACACACACACAGCACACACAGCACACACAGCACACACAGCACAGCACACACACAGCACACACAGCACACACAGCACACACAGCACAGCACACACACAGCACACACAGCACAGCACAGCACACACACAGCACACACAGCACACACACAGCACACACACACACACACACACACACACAGCACAGCACAGCACAGTACACACAGGACAGCACAGCACACACAGCACACACAGCACACACACACAGCACACACACAGCACAGCACAGCACACACACACAGCACACATGCAAAAAAAGGAGGGGCCGCTCAAGAGGACTGGCTTACATGATGTCAGGTTCGACACGTGCATTGCCCGCAGGCTCATGTGCTCGACTCTTGCGCCGTCTGGGAAGGCCGTGGCGCCTCGGCAGGAGGAGCCTTGCTGGAGGAGGCCGTCACGGGCGGGCCTTGCTTAGCGCCGCCCTGCTCGAGGGAGCATCTGCTCCAGAGCTTGCAGGAGCAGCTCTCGGACTCCAGGGAGTCTGCAGCCAGCCAGGCCTTTCCTGCCGTGAACCACTGGATCTCCCCTCGGAAACCGCAAGCTGAATAACTTTCCCTCGTTAAGTTGCTTGAGTTTAGATGTCGCTGCAGCAACAGAGAAAGCAGCTTTGCACATGGGAGCTCTGTGCGGCCTCTCGACCCCCGTCTTTTGCAGCCAGCTTATTATAGGTGGGCGCAGGTGTCCACTTGACAGTTGGGGGTTGAGCTCTGGGCACATTTGTGGAGAATCAGTGGTTGAGTTAAGGCCCAGCCATGGTGGGTGAGACTAGGCTCTGGAATAAAATACTAAGAGCTGGTTGAGAAAGGTGGCATCCTTGTGTACACTTGGCCAGACATGCTGGTCTGGCAGTAAGGATCGTCCCTCTCTCAGCCATTACGTAGAGATGGTGTGGCCAGTTCCCTCGTCCCTGGTGTTGGTGCATGCTCTCCCGTCAAGCTGGACTAAGTAAACTGTAACCAGTAATCATAACAGACAATAAAATCCTTGTTCCCTTAAGCCATTTTATGGCGATTTATCAGGAACCATGCATGCGAACTGCAACAAACCCTTTCTGGGACTCTCTGTGGACTTGAGGTCCGCTGTTCCTCTGCAGGTCTCAGGAATCATGCCGGGCCCTGGAGGCAGCACTCTGCACAGGGCTGCCCATGCCAGGCTCTGTCCTCTCCCAGGGCAGCCACTGTCCTCCGGCACCTGAGCCTGCAAACCCTGTGACCCCAGAAGAGAGCTCAGGGCAGGTGAGGTGAGCCCCAGGCCTGGCTGCAGGCAGGTGGGATTGCCAGCGGCAGCCCTACCACCCCGTGCCCGGGCACCCCTCCTGAGCCTCGGGTACCAGCTCCCACAAATCCGAGGCTTCCTGTGTCCCTACTGTGGGTCTGTGGTGTCAGAGGGGCTTCGTGTAACTTGTAGGTTCCGTCTTGCTGGATTCAAAGGCTGGCCGCGCGCTCAGCGTCAAGTCCTGGACAGTGTCAAGACAGGTTGGTAACAGGAACTGGCAGTAGGCCAGAGAGGGCTGTGTTCCGCTGTGCATTGCGCTGTGCTCACTGCCAGTTTTCACAGGGATCGTTAGTCATCCTTACCTGTCAATCAGTGCCAAGGCCTTCTGGCCCAGGTTATGGGCACGACGCAAGCATGGCAGGCGTGGCTGTGGGTATGAGCAGCCCAAACAGCTTCACAGGAAGGGTCCTGCCAGCCACCTGCTTGTCTGCCCCCAGGCACATCCATGCTATCTGCTTGTCTGCCCCTGGGGCCGACCCTCAAGACCTCTGGTTCTCAGCGGGCTCTCACCTCCACGGAAAGGAGGCGCCGGGGCATTTTCCAGAAGCAGCAGTGCCAGCCTGCTCAGCCCTGAGTGTCCAGAATCCAGGTGAGGAGGCTCCCTCCCCGTGGGCACCTGGGAGAAGGGCTGTGATGCCAACCGCCCCTTGGCTATTGGCGACACAGGGCTGCCCGGTGCCCATCGCTGGCCAGCCTCAAGCCCTGCCCATCGGGGCTCCGGTTACAGCTGTATCTGCCCAGGGATGGGTGACAGTGGCTCACTGGGCTTGGCATTTGCCCGTTTGGATGCCCGGCTGGAGCTCAGCTCTACAGCACACAGGACAGCGCTATGTTAGGGCAGCAGGAATGGGCCTGGGAACGAGGCGGGACCAGTGCCAAGTGTGACCCTCACGCCTGAGCTGTTCGAGAGACTCTCGCCCTTCCTGCTGATCACGCAGAGCACTTCAGCCGTCCAGTGTTGGGACTGGACAGACACCTAGCTGGGCATGCGCAAACCCATCTTCGGGGGGGGACGGCAGCACTGAGTGACGGGCACCCCTGACTCGTCCCCAGCTCCACATGAACACAGCCTGTGTGTTGTTCAGAGCACACAGACACACAACAGTGACAAGCCACACACACACTCCTGTGGACACAGGGCACGGGCACAGTGTGCACGCCAGAGAGAACGTGTGCACACACCAGTGCACGCAGTTCACCCCCAGCACACGCCCTCTCCTGCCACCTGTAACTGGACCACAGAAAGGAGGTGAAGGCCACGAGCCTGGCTCGGCAGCCAGCGCTGGGTATCCTCACACATCTTCCAAAGCTGCGGCCCGGTGCTCTCCACGCAACATTTCCTGGTACGGGAGTAAATAGCTTCCTGCTGTGCCACCCCATCTGTCTGGAGTTGACTGGTCCCCAGGAGGTGCGGGGAGCCCCCCAGGGACAAGGCCATAGCATCCTAGGTGGCCCCTTCCACACAGGCTGAGCAGGCTCCCAGGGGACAGGCCTCCTGCGCCCTTGGTCTTGGGGGCGCAGTCTGCAGGAGTGCTGTGCTTCCTGCTGAGGCAGGTCTCGGGGGTCTCTCGGGGGCTTCCTCGTTCACCCTTCTTTCCATCCTTGCTGCCCGCCTCTGCCAGCGAGCCACTGTGATCCAGACCCATCGCATGGAGCAGGACACTGACGCCAGCTCCGAGGCCCGATCTCCCTCCAGCGCCGAGTGTCGCCCGGAGGACAGGTGGGCCCGTTGTCCTCTGCTGTGCCGGGATGGCGTCTCTGCCAGCGCGCCGGCCTTTACCCCAAGAGCAACGGCCACATGAGACTGTGCAGGAGCTGCTGGCACAGCAGGGGGGCGTGGCGTTTGCGAATGCCTCAAAGCCTCCGGCCGCCCCACCGCAAAGCAGGGGCCTGTCGGGCCAGGTGGGCTGTTGCAGGGTACGTCTGGACAAGGTACACCCAAACACTCCCAGCACCCGAGAGACCGGCGGGAGGAGGACCCCCAGGCCTCAGGACCCCACAGAGCCCCTGTGGAAGACATGTATGTCCCTATGGCTTTCCTCCCAGAACACTGCAATACACACTTGTCATAGTCAGGCACAGGTGTCCACTTGACGGTTGAGGGTTTGAGCTCTAGGCACATTTGTGGAGAATTAGTGGTTGAATTGGGCCCAGAGCCGATCTGCAGGAGATTGTCCAGCTGACGGGGAAGGCCCAGCCCATGGTGGGTGGGACTAGTCCCTGGAATAATAGACGGAACACTGGTTGAAGGAGTTGGCATCCTTGTGTACACTTGGCCAAACATGTTAGTCTGCAAATTGTCCATCTCTCAGCCGTTGTATGGTGATGGTGTGGCCAGTTCCCTCGGCCCTGGTGTTGGTGCGTGCTCTCCCATCAAGCTGGACTGAGAACTGTAATTGGTCTTTCGTAAGAAAATAAACCCCTTGGTCCTGTATGGCTTCTGATGGTGGTTTATCAGCACCCATGCAGGCTGACTGCAAAAACACTGCTCCAAGTGTGTGTTCAGCTGGGCTTGCCCTATGGTCAGGGGCATATTAACCAGGCAGTTCCCCCTGCAGCCCCTTGCCCCACAGAGGCTGTGAAAAATCAGTGTCACCCGCCAGCCACCACTTGAGCAGTTGGCTCCTTGCAGTGACTTCTGATTTCACAGGTGCCTTCGGGTATGAGCTGAACAGCTTCTGGAGAGGACTTCCATTCTGAGGGAGGGTCGCGGGCCGGGGAAGCAAGTCGGTCCCCAGCAAATACATTCCTGCCCCCGTTCTCTGGGGCGAGCTGAGCAGACAAGCAAGGCGACTCTTGCAGTTGGAGTTACGCACTAAGACCAGCAGTGTGGCTAGTTCTGCGTCACACTGTGGAATGCCCGGCGGATCAGCCGCCCCGCAGGGACACGTGTGGAATGCTTGCTAGTGCTGCTCAGGGAGCAAGTGCTCAGCCCAAGGCCTCCGTGAACCACGCCAGCCCCGGGGAATGCCCCTGAGAGACAAAGCCGTGTATGTGTGTTGGACCTGCCAGCCTCAGGTTAGGAACGAGTCAGCAGCAAGGGGCCCTTGGCGGTCGTTGTCCTGCATGTCCCTCCGCTGAGCAGTCTCTGCTCACCTGGACTAGCCACGTGCACCAGGATCGGCCCTGGCCTTCTATGGCCTGGGATCCTGTCTTCTCCTGGCTGGGCCTCTTGTTCTCTGGGATCTTCTTGCCCAAAGCGCTAGCTGAAAGAGAGGAGGATTGTGAAGCCCCTGACAGAATGATAGGGATGCAGGATAGTGTGGCTGGGTATAGAATTTCCATCAGAGTAGTAAAGGCATTTTCTCAATTTCTTTTTAGGTTGTGATATGGTGATTTACGAGTTGTGACGTCATGGACTTTGTGGTATGTGTCTGTGATTCCAATGTTTGGGAGGCTAAGGCAGGAGGATCCTGAGCTCCAGGCAACCTGATGGATCAAATGGCATCCTGTGGGCCCCAGGCCTCTTCTCTGTGCCTCTGCAGAAGCAGGGTATTTTGTGAAACATCTTCACTCAGTTGAGGTGGTGGGTGGTCAGGAGAAAGGACATGGCCATCTCCTGTCCAGCCTGCACCAGAAGCAGCAATGTAAGGGTTTGTCAAGGCCAAGACAGGAAAGACAGGGAGCTACTTCCCTGGAGACGGAGCTAACGGACTCGAAGTGAGGTAGGAAAATGTAAACTGTTGTCACTGATATGCATGCATTAAGGTGAAAAATTACTGAGTTCCCAGGATGCCACCCCATGCCCGGGGCGCCCGCACTGTTGCCCTGGCCCTGGCTGCAGCCGCTGCCCATTTAGAGTCAAGGCCTGGGCCCGTCTGTAATCCATCTTCACTTGCTCCACTTCTGCACTGCTTTAGCACACAGCGAAGCACAAGCTACGCTTGGGGCTGGAGTCCTTGCAGAGGGACCATGACCCTGGGCTACCCACCCGTGAATAAAGTGCCTCTCGTCCACCCTAACTGGTGCCTGCGGGATCATTCTAGATACCTCCTGCGTAAAAGTACCAGGCAAGGCAACACATCCCCATGATCACACCAGCGACACTGGGTTCCTAGATGGTGAAACTACACAGCAAACCCGAAATTTGTCCTTGGTTCAGCTGCCAGCCCCACCAAAGGGTCTCTCTTCCTTCCAGGACCAGGGAGAGAATCTGTTCTGCCTTTGCAGCCTGCCCACCGCATACTGAGTAGCACTGCATGGACAGGTGGCGGTCCCACAACTAGGATCCTGAGGAAAAGCAGCCGGCAGCTCAGGAGCAGCAGCAGGTCAGGAGCAGCAGCAGGTCAGGAGCAGCAGCAGGTCAGGAGCAGCAGCAGGTCAGGAGCAGCAGCAGGTCAGGAGCAGCAGGTCGGGAGCAGCAGCAGGTCAGGAGCAGCAGGTCAGGAGCAGCAGGTCAGGAGCAGCAGCAGGTCGGGAGCAGCAGGTCAGGAGCAGCAGCAGGTCGGGAGCAGCAGCAGGTCAGGAGCAGCAGCAGGTCAGGAGCAGCAGCAGGTCGGGAGCAGCAGCAGGTCAGGAGCAGCAGGTCAGGAGCAGCAGGTCAGGAGCAGCAGCAGGTCAGGAGCAGCAGCAGGTCAGGAGCAGCAGCAGGTCGGGAGCAGCAGGTCAGGAGCAGCAGCAGGTCGGGAGCAGCAGGTCAGGAGCAGCAGCAGGTCAGGAGCAGCAGGTCAGGAGCAGCAGGTCAGGAGCAGCAGGTCAGGAGCAGCAGCAGGTCAGGAGCAGCAGCAGGTCAGGAGCAGCAGCTCGGGAGCAGCAGCAGCAGGTCAGGAGCAGCAGCAGGTCAGGAGCAGCAGCAGGTCAGGAGCAGCAGCAGGTCAGGAGCAGCAGCAGGTCAGGAGCAGCAGCAGGTCAGGAGCAGCAGCAGCTCAGGAGCAGCAGCAGGTCAGGAGCAGCAGCAGGTCAGGAGCAGCAGCAGGTCAGGAGCAGCAGGTCAGGAGCAGCAGGTCAGGAGCAGCAGCAGGTCAGGAGCAGCAGGTCAGGAGCAGCAGCAGGTCAGGAGCAGCAGCAGCTCGGGAGCAGCAGCAGGTCGGGAGCAGCAGCAGCTCGGGAGCAGCAGCAGGTCAGGAGCAGCAGCAGGTCGGGAGCAGCAGCAGGTCAGGAGCAGCAGCAGGTCAGGAGCAGCAGCAGCTCGGGAGCAGCAGCAGGTCGGGAGCAGCAGCAGCTCGGGAGCAGCAGCAGGTCAGGAGCAGCAGGTCAGGAGCAGCAGCAATGCTCGCGTAGGAGAAGCACCCAGCAGGCCCTGCACAGAGATGCACTTCCATGCATGCGTGACCGGGGCCTCCACCTCCAAACCAGCTCTCCAGCTTTCTGCCTTCCTCTGACCTCCAGGGCACCCCTGTTACAGCCACAGGCTCCCCACATTTGCCCGGGTGCCTGAAGGGGGTCTCTGGAGGCCCCTCTCCAAAGGCCCTGGCAGAAGCCAGGACCCAACAATGTGTAACCCGCGGGCCGCCGTCTGGCGCTGGCCGTGTGGTCCCGTGGAGGACGCGCCCGCACCCTGGACGGGACTTCTGACAACTCCTGCTCTTCTCCCATAGCAGCACCGTCATGGCGCACCGTGGCGTCAGGGAAGCCTCGGCTGGGCAGCAGGGCATCAACCATCTGCCTCCACTCTCCCACGGGTGGAGCCGCTGCCACAGGGCACGCACACCACTGTCAGCTGCTTCGGAGCACATCCACTGCCATCCACAAGTCTGTTTCCAATCAGCAAGGATGTCCCCTTCTGCTTTCTATCCACCAAAAGGCTTCCTTGTATATCCGTTGAATGTTAAATTGGTGGATTAAATTACCCGAGTTTAAAGTCAGCCCTGCACACATTCATTAGTGTGGATGAATTCCCCAATGGGGACAGAGCATGGAAAATGCATTTAGAGGCTCTGATACGTCCTGCGTGTTACGTGTCACTTGAAAAAAAGAGCAAGTCCGGCCCCTTGGAGACGCTGTACCAGCTGTGAAGCAGCAATGCCACGCGTGCAGGGAGATTGATGGCTGCAGCCCGTCTCTGCACGGCGCTCCCTGGGCAGATGATAACGAGGAAATGCCCCTCCATGTCGCTGTCAGATCCACAGCGAGCAGCCGCCTCAGCTGGGGGTGTCTCCCCTGGTCGGTCCCCAGGGCACCAGCCCAGTCAGAGACTCACCACCTCTGCAAGCATCACATTTCCCTGAAGCACTGCAAGGGCCACTACTGTGCGGGCCGAGCCCCGAGGGGAGGAGAGAGTCCAAGGCTTTGGAGCAGAGAGGCGTAACCGATGTCACCCTAGCGTGGGACACCGCGAGAACAGAAGCAGAGGGGAGGCCAAAGCTCACACCAGTTCTGAATCGATACTAAAGTATTAACTCAGGGAGAATGTTCCAGGGAAGCCCCATGTCCTTCCTTCCTGTCACAGCCAGTGAGCGTCTTCCCCCTTAGTGTTGCCCTCTGACACTCCCACGTAGCCAATACGTATAACAGCTTGTAACTACAAAGAACCAGATGGAGCGGTCCTGGCTGAGTCCCCCAAGTCCCCCAGGATGGAGCAGTCCTGGCTGAGTCCCCCAAGTCCCCCAGGATGGAGCAGTCCTAGCTGAATCCCCTGGGATGGAGGGGTCCTGGCTGAGTCCCCCAGGATGGAGCAGTCCTAGCTGAGTCCCCCAGGATGGAGGGGTCCTGGCTGAGTCCCCCAAGTTCCCCGGGATGGAGGGGTCCTGGCTGAGTCCCCCGGGATGGAGTGGTCCTGGCTGAGTCCCTCGGGATGGAGTGGTCCTGGCTGAGTCCCCCGGGACCGAGTGGTTCTGGCTGAGTCCCCCAGGATCAAGTGGTCCTGGCTGAGTCCTCGGGGATCGAGTGGTCCTGGCTGACAGATGACGAGCTTCACTCAGGGATGGCCTCTGGGGTCTGGCCCAGGGCGGCAGGTGGCCTGGACTTCTCCCTCACCTGCAGTGTGTCCTCCTCTGCAGTCCCCTTAGCAGGCCAGTGCTTCCTGGGAACATGAGGCCTTTGCTGATTAAGTTATTCTCATAACCACATCCATCACGAGATGCAGCTCATAATCTTTAAAGGCACAGTATTTTTAAAAAATCAATGGGACTTTGATTTACGTATAATATCATGCATATCAGTGGGTTACACTTTACTATAAAATCTAAAATAATGATATACTGAGTGATCAAAGTTACAGTTACAGTTCACCTGCACGTTCCTGGTGAGTCACCACCAAACACATAAGGGGACATGGGGTTTATGCTCTTGTAACAGTCCAGTTACAGTTCTCAGTCCAGCCTGACAGGAGAGCTCACACCAACACCGGGGCCGAGAAAACTGGCCACACCATCTTCACATACAGCTGAGAGAGGAACGATCCTTACTTGCCAGACCAGCATGTCTGGCCACGTGTATACAAGGACGCCAACTCTCTCTCTGTATTTTATTCCAGGGCCTAGTCCCACCCACCATGGGCTGGGCCTTCTCCAACAGCTAGACAATCCCCTGCAGGTTCGCTCTGGGCTTAACACAACTACTAACTCTCTATAAATGTACCCAGAGTTTGAACCCTCAACCATCAAGTTGACACCTGTATCTATGACACAGTATAAACTAGATGAGTTGAAATTTTGAGAATGAACCAGAAAGTGGAAACACAGTATCTAAGGTTAAAACCCATCAGAGTGAGGGGTTTGTAGAGATAGGGGGCAGCAAGGGGCCTGTGGCCAGCTGGGGGGAGCAGCAAGGGGCATGCAGCCATGAGGGGCAGTGAGGGGGCAGTGGCTAGAGGCAGTAAAGACAATCTGGCAGATCTCCTGCTTACCTGCTTCCAGACTCTAAACCTACACCAACAGTTAAATCCCAGAGGGAAATGTCCCAAAACAGTGACAACTCAAGACAGCTGAGTCTAGCTACAAGGGAAACCTGCCCAGGCCAGCTCAGCTCCCTGCTATCACGGCCCATCCACCCAGCAGTGGAGCACACAAAAACATGGGGCAAAATAATGGAATCAAGACTTGGCAGCTCTGTTGTCCATATGTCCAGCATGTACTATGACTTTGCAAGAAATGTAAAGTGAGAATCTTCAATACACAGAAACTTAGAGGACGGCTGGAAAGATGGCTCAGGGTTAAGACTCTGCCTCACAAGCAGAGCATCCCGAGTCTATGTCCAGGTCCTTCGTAAAAGCACCAGGTGGTCGGGCGGTAGAAGAACAGTGAAGTGGACAACAATGGCCACTTAAAGCAGAGTACCAGCGATCCAGCAGAACTCACCCAGAATCAGACCAACATAATCTCCCCATCCTAAGGCTTTGAACTTCATGGACCAGTGGGCAGTGAGATTGGGAAGATTCAGACGCTCCATTCAAGGCAGGCCTGCTGCATCCAGGAACTCACTGAAGTGAGATTTGTCCTTACCAGACGTGCATACGACTGACGTACCAACATGCCCCCTAGACTGTGAGGAGCTCAAGAGAGACAAGAATCCACAGTGGAAACCACGGGGACTAGACCTGAAGGAGTGAAGGAGAATGCCCCATCAGTGAGGCAGCCAGAGAGAAGGTGCGACTTGGTGTGCCACAGAGTCCTGAACCCCACAAGAGGAGACAAGAGGGAACCCTGGGGCCCATAGAAGGGGCCAGGCAGGAGGGTGGGAAGGAGTGGGATAAACTGATAAAGGGAGGGGAGGAGGATGGGAGGAAGGAGGGATGGAGGGAAACAGGAACAAGTAATCAATATGCTTGTAAAATGAAAATAAAATAAATTTTTAAAAAATTATCAAAAAAGAAGTGAAAAACAAAACAACAACGACAACAAAACACCAGGCAGAAATGGTGGCGGCCTGTGCTTTGGGCTCTGGTGGTCAGAGCCTGGGAAATCCCAAAGCAAAGAAAAAAGGAGAAGCAATCCAAGATGATTCCCCAAGCTAACCTTGCTCTTCCATAGGCTCATACAGTGCCCTCTGCCACACACACACACACACACACACACACACACACACACACACACACACTTGGATAAATAAAGTTTGAAAAAAAGAAACAAGATGAAAGAAAAGAGAAAATGGACGACGAGAAACAATCTCCTGCAGACGAAAAATGCGGGTTATTAAATAAGAACATCAAAATACTTCCCTGAGACATAAGAAGGAAATTAACAAAGTGACATGATTGAGAGAGAAACTTTAACAGGGAATATGAATCTACAGAAAAGAATTCCATGCCATTCTGCAAATAAAAATCATTTTGAACTTGGTAAGTCACAGGGCGAGCCAAACAATGGTAAATATAGTGGAGTTGGCATTAATTCCCTGGCATGTCTGTTATAAATGCCCTGACTGGACCCAGAGCACACAAAGGTGAAGGAAGAAGGTCCAGTGAGTGTCACTGGAGAATTCTTGAGGCTGCGCTCAGGAGGAGAGACCAGATGCGACAGGTGCACTTCAGGAAGGGCCACGCAGCCTCTAAGAACCGGAAGGGACTCAAGAAGCTCAATGAACAAATATGATAAAGACGAGAAATCTTAAAATTGGCAAGAGAATCATCACGAAAAATCTCCTTTCTTCAAAGAAGAAGGGAAGAGGGCCGACGGCTGACTTCCAACAGAATCTATGGGAGTCACTGGGCGGAAGGCCATCCCTGAGTCCCAGGAGGGAGGCGTCCTGAGCTGACAAGGGCTTTGTGCGTTACCACAGCACTGCAAAGACGCTGCCTCGTTCAGAAAGATGAAGAGAGGGGAGACGGCTCTCTGCCCTGCGTGCTGAGGCACAGCAGCATCCAACCATGGGCAGCCAGGAAGGAGGAGCCGGGAGGGAGGAGCCGGGAGGGAGGAGCCAGGAGGGACCAGGTCAGCAGGATGGTGACCTCAGGCAGAGTCGCCATTGCCTGTAGTGATCCTGAGACGTTTCTACCAAGGCACAAGATAAACACTGGTGATGGCATTAAAAATACAAGGGGGGGGGGCTGGAGAGGTGGCTCAGGAGTTAAGCCTCCGCCTTGCAGGCGGAAGGTCCTGAGTTCGGATCCCAGATCCCACGTATAGACGCCAGACGGAAGCGGGGACAGCCTGCGCTTCTGGTCCTGGTAGGGCGGAGCCTGTGAATCCCGGGGCAGAAGGAGGTGGAGGCGTCCATGGTGGTTTGCGAATTTGTCCGTGGTTCTACACACACAGACACACACACACAGACACACACACACGCACATGCGCACAGTTGAATAAATAATAATAATAATAAAAAAATTTAAAAAAAAAATACAAGGGGGGACCTTTGTGGGAGTCTCAATCGTCTACGAAATGGTGACCACTATAATTGAAGATGTGTGGCCTACACTATAAGAACAGAGGTGTCCTCTTTGAGCAAGTGTGGTGGTAAGTGCTTACAATCAATCCCCAGCTCTGCGGAGACAGGTGGATCCCAGGGGCTCTGTGGCCAGCCAGCTTTGCCTACTTGGCACATATCCAATGAGAGACCATTTCTCAGAAAACAAGGTGGAGACCATGTGAAGACCCAAAGTTAAGGCTGTCCTTAGATTTCCACATGCTCATCAAATTACACATGTGTCCCCACACACATGCACCTGCATACACACACACATGCACATTCACACATGAACATACACCTGCACATATACACACCTGCACATGTACACACACACATGCATACACACAAATATATATAATCTAAAGTGCTAAATAAGGAGTTAGAAACAAATAGATAAAAACAATGGTTTATCTAAAACAAGGAAAGGAAGGCTGGAAAGATGGCTGTTGCAGTCTGCCTGCATGCTTGCTGATAAATGACCATTACACAGCTTAAGGGAACAAGAGTTTACTCTCTTAAGATAATCCGGTTACAGTTCATAGTCCAGCTTGATGGGAGAGCACACACCAGCACCAGGGCTGAGAAAACTGGCCACCATAACGGCTGAGAGATGGACAATCCTTACTTGCCAGACCAGCATGTCTGGCCAAGTGAACAGAAGGATGCCGACATTCTCAACCAGCTCTCTGTGATTTACCCAGGGCCTAATCCCACCCACCATGGACTTGACCTTCCCCATCAGCTAGACAATGTCCTTCAGGTTTGCTCTGGGCTTAACTCAACCATCAACTCTCTGCAACTGTGCCCAGAGCTCAAACCCTCAGTCAAGTTGACACCTGTGCTTAACTATGACAATGGCTCAGAGGTTAAGACTCTGCCTCACAAGCAAAAGGTCCTGAATTTGGATTCCTGGTCCCATGTAAAAATGCCAAGTGGAAAGGGCAGTGGGTAAGCAGAGCCTGAGAAATCCCACAAGGAAGCACAAAGGAGTAGAAGCAATCCAGAATGATTCCCAAAGTCACCCTAGGTCCTTTACAGGGACACACAGTGCCTTCTGATACACACACAAATAAACAAATAAATACTCTTTAAAACAAGGAAAGGAGGAATAAAATAGAAGATAAAATAAACAGAAAACAAGATATTAGAATGGTCATCTAACTATGAAAACTACTAAATTAAGTACTAAATGGCCCCCATACTCCAACTTTAACAGACATGGTAAGAGGGTTCATATGAAAGAAAAAGAAAACCCTCAAGGGCATGTTTCTTATAAGAGACATAGTTTACTTTTTAATTATTTGCATGCATTTTTGTGTGCTGTACATATGCATGCGCATTCATATGCCCAGTGAGCGCAGGTCTGCCCTAGCGCATGTGCAAGTTAGAGACAACTTTGGGGAGCTGCGCCTCTCGTTGTGACAGGTGGATTACAGGGATCAAGCTCGGTCTTCAGGGGTGTGTGCAGACGCATCTCAGGGGCTCAGCACTGAGGCACTCACCAGCCTGAGGCAGAGCTTGAAACAGTGAGGGTGAAACATGTAACGGTGAGGGTGTGCAGTGTAACAGTGAGGGCGTACAGTGAGGGTGTACAGTGTAACAGTGAGGGCGTACAGTGAGGGCGTGCAGTGTAACAGTGAGGGCATACAGTGTAACAGTGAGGGTGTACAGTGTAACAGTGAGGGCGTATAGTGTAACAGTGAGGGCGTACAGTGAGGGTGTACAGTGTAACAGTGAGGGCATACAGTGTAACAGTGAGGGTGTACAGTGTAACAGTGAGGGCGTACAGTGTAACAGTGAGGGCGTACAGTGAGGGTGTACAGTGTAACAGTGAGGGCGTACAGTGAGGGCGTGCAGTGTAACAGTGAGGGCATACAGTGTAACAGTGAGGGTGTACAGTGTAACAGTGAGGGTGTACAGTGTAACAGTGAGGGCGTACAGTGTAACAGTGAGGGCGTACAGTGAGGGTGTACAGTGTAACAGTGAGGGCGTACAGTGAGGGCGTGCAGTGTAACAGTGAGGGCGTGCAGTGTAACAGTGAGGGCATACAATGTAACAGTGAGGGCGTACAGTGTAACAGTGAGGGCGTACAGTGTAACAGTGAGGGTGTACAGTGTTACCATGAGGGCATACAGTGTAACAGTGAGGGTGTACAGTGTAACAGTGAGGGCGTACAGTGTAACAGTGAGGATGTACAGCGTAACAGTGAGGGCGTACAGTGAGGGTGTACAGTGTAACAGTGAGGGCATACAGTGTAACAGTGGAGGGCGTACAGTTGAGGGTTTACAGTGTAACAGTGAGGCGTACAGTGAGGGCGTGCAGGTAACAGTGAGGGCATACAGTGTAACATGAGGGTGTACAGTGTACAGGTGAGGGTGTACAGTGTAACAGTGATGGGCGTACAGGTTTGTAACAGTGAGGGCGTACAGTGAGGGTGTACAGTGTAACAGTGAGGGCGTACAGTGAGGGCGTGCAGTGTAACAGTGAGGGCGTGCAGTGTAACAGTGAGGGCATACAATGTAACAGTGAGGGTGTACAGTGTGACCGTGAGGGCGTACAGTGTAACAGTGAGGGTGTACAGTGTTACCATGAGGGCATACAGTGTAACAGTGAGGGTGTACAGTGTAACAGTGAGGGCGTACAGTGTAACAGTGAGGGCGTACAGTGAGGGCGTATAGTGTAACAGTGAGGGCGTACAGTGAGGGTGTACAGTGTAACAGTGAGGGCATACAGTGTAACAGTGAGGGCGTACAGTGAGGGTGTACAGTGTAACAGTGAGGGCGTGCAGTGTAACAGTGAGGGCATACAGTGTAACAGTGAGGGCGTACAGTGTAACAGTGAGGGCGTACAGTGAGGGTGTACAGTGTAACAGTGAGGGTGTGCAGTGTAACAGTGAGGGTGTACAGTGTAACAGTGAGGGCATACAGTGTAACAGTGGGGGTGTACAGTGTAACAGTGAGGGTGTACAGTGAGGGTGTGCAGTGTAACAGTGAGGGCGTACAGTGTAACAGTGAGGGCGTACAGTGTAACAGTGAGGGCGTACAGTGTAACAGTGAGGGCGTACACTGTAACAGTGAGGGCGTACAGTGTAACAGTGAGGGCGTACAGTGTAACAGTGAGGGTGTACAGTGTAACAGTGAGGGTGTACAGTGTAACAGTGAGGGTGTACAGTGAGGGTGTACAGTGTAACAGTGAGGGTGTACAGTGTAACAGTGAGGGTGTACAGTGTGACAGTGAGGGTGTGCAGTGTGACAGTGAGGGTGTACAGTGTAACAGTGAGGGCGTACAGTGAGGGTGTACAGTGTAACAGTGAGGGTGTACAGTGTAACAGTGAGGGCGTACAGTGTAACAGTGAGGGCGTACAGTGAGGGTGTACAGTGTAACAGTGAGGGCATACAGTGTGACCATGAGGGTGGACAATGTAATAGTGAGGCGTACCCATGTAATAAAAATGCTTCACAACAATGAATCAGGCAGGGAGTAATGACATAAAAAGTAAATTAATATAAATACTTCAAAATAATTTTAAATAGAAGTTAAAAAAAAATTGAAGGCACCCGGCTGACCTCCACTTCTAGGGGAGGTTGCAACACACCTCTCTCAGCAGGAATTGGATGAAAAACACAAGTTAGTGAAGATTCAGAACATTCCCACCTGGCACCAGGTAAAAATGACCAGTGTAGTAGATTCAGACAGTTGCAGAGGCAACAACGATGCTCACGGATTCTAGTCCTTGAACAGGTGAGGTTTGTGTAACATTGGAAACAGCAAGACGAAGACACCACCCACAGCTTCCAGTGAGGATCAGCTTCTTAGAACGTGGGTGTGGGCGGTGACTTTGGGTGGTCGCCCTACCTGGACAAGCCTGAAGGACCCTGGGGTCGCTGGCAACAAGGCAGATCCCAGGGCTGCACACTGGGTCTATCTCAGAAGAAGAAAAGGCTCTGGGACAGTTCCCATTTCCATCGTCACTGAGGGAGCCATGACTTTGATGTCCCTCCGTCATGAGCGTGATGTCCCTCCGTCATGAGCACGATGTCCCTCCGTCATGAGTGTGATGTCCCTCCGTCAGGAGCGTGATGTCCCTCCGTCATGAGCGCGATGTCCCTCCGTCATGAGCGTGATGTCCCTCCGTCATGAGCGTGATGTCCCTCCGTCATGAGCGCGATGTCCCTCCGTCAAGAGTGCGATGTCCCTCCGTCATGAGTGTGATGTCCCTCCGTCATGAGTGTGATGTCCCTCCGTCATGAGCGTGATGTCCTTCCGTCATGAGCGTGATGTCCCTCTGTCAGGAGTGTGATGTCCCTCCGTCATGAGTGTGATGTCCCTCCGTCATGACTTTGATGTCCCTCCATCATGAGCACGATGTCCCTCCGTCATGAGCGTGATGTCCCTCCGTCAAGAGTGCGATGTCCCTCCGTCATGAGTGTGATGTCCCTCCGTCATGAGTGTGATGTCCCTCCGTCATGAGCGCGATGTCCCTCCGTCATGAGCGTGATGTCCGTCTGTCATGACTTTGATGTCCCTCCGTCATGAGTGTGATGTCCCTCCGTCATGAGCACGATGTCCCTCCGTCATGAGCGTGATGTCCCTCTGTCAAGAGTGTGATGTCCCTCCATCATGAGTGTGATGTCCCTCCGTCATGACTTTGATGTCCCTCCGTCATGAGCGTGATGTCCCTCCGTCATGAGTGTGATGTCCCTCCGTCATGAGTGTGATGTCCCTCCGTCATGAGCGCGATGTCCCTCCGTCATGAGCGTGATGTCCCTCTGTCATGACTTTGATGTCCCTCCGTCATGAGTGTGATGTCCCTCCGTCATGAGCGCGATGTCCCTCCATCATGAGCATGATGTCCCTCTGTCAAGAGTGTGATGTCCCTCCGTCATGAGTGTGATGTCCCTCCGTCATGACTTTGATGTCCCTCCGTCATGAGCGTGATGTCCCTCTGTCAAGAGTGTGATGTCCCTCTGTCAAGAGTGCGATGTCCCTCCGTCATGAGTGTGATGTCCCTCTGTCATGAGTGATGTCCCTCTGTCAAGAGTGTGATGTCCCTCCGTCATGAGTGTGATGTCCCTCTGTCATGAGTGATGTCCCTCTGTCAAGAGTGTGATGTCCCTCCGTCATGAGTGTGATGTCCCTCCGTCATGAGTGTGATGTCCCTCCGTCATGACTTTGATGTCCCTCCGTCATGAGCGCGATGTCCCTCCGTCAAGAGTGCGATGTCCCTCCGTCATGAGTGTGATGTCCCTCCGTCATGAGTGTGATGTCCCTCCGTCATGAGCGCGATGTCCCTCCGTCATGAGCGTGATGTCCGTCTGTCATGACTTTGATGTCCCTCCGTCATGAGTGTGAGGTCCCTCCGTCATGAGCACGATGTCCCTCCGTCATGAGCGTGATGTCCCTCTGTCAAGAGTGTGATGTCCCTCCATCATGAGTGTGATGTCCTCCGTCATGACTTTGATGTCCCTCCGTCTGAGCGTGATGTCCCTCCGTCATGAGTGTGATGTCCCTCCGTCATGAGTGTGATGTCCCTCCGTCATGAGCGCGATGTCCCTCCGTCATGAGCGTGATGTCCCTCTGTCATGACTTTGATGTCCCTCCGTCATGAGTGTGATGTCCCTCCATCATGAGCGCGATGTCCCTCCGTCATGAGCATGATGTCCCTCTGTCAAGAGTGTGATGTCCCTCCGTCATGAGTGTGATGTCCCTCCGTCATGACTTTGATGTCCCTCCGTCATGAGCGTGATGTCCCTCTGTCAAGAGTGTGATGTCCCTCTGTCAAGAGTGCGATGTCCCTCCGTCATGAGTGTGATGTCCCTCTGTCATGAGTGATGTCCCTCTGTCAAGAGTGTGATGTCCCTCCGTCATGAGTGTGATGTCCCTCCGTCAAGAGTGTGATGTCCCTCCGTCATGAGTGTGATGTCCCTCCGTCATGAGTGTGATGTCCCTCCGTCATGACTTTGATGTCCCTCCGTCATGAGCGCGATGTCCCTCCGTCATGAGTGTGATGTCCCTCTGTCATGAGTGATGTCCCTCCGTCATGAGCGTGATGTCCCTCCGTCATGACTTTGATGTCCCTCCGTCATGAGCGTGATGTCCCTCCGTCATGAGTGTGATGTCCCTCCGTCATGAGTGTGATGTCCTTCTGTCATGAGTGCGATGTCCCTCCGTCATGAGTGTGATGTCCCTCCGTCATGAGTGTGATGTCCCTCCGTCATGAGTGTGATGTCCCTCTGTCATGAGTGTGATGTCCCTCCGTCATGAGTGTGATGTCCCTCTGTCATGAGTGTGATGTCCCTCCGCAAGAGTGTGATGTCCCTCCGTCATGAGTGTGATGTCCTTCTGTCATGAGTGTGATGTCCCTCCGTCATGAGCGTGATGTCCCTCCGTCATGAGCGTGATGTCCCTCCGTCATGAGTGTGATGTCCCTCCGTCATGAGCGTGATGTCCCTCTGTCAGGAGTGTGATGTCCTTCTGTCATGAGTGCTATGTCCCTTGGTCCTTCTCTGAGCATCCAGGATGGCTCTACCAGCCCCCAGCCCTTTGCTTTCTTAGCTCTAAAGGATCTGTTTTCACATCAGAATGTTAAAGGTGTTTGAAAGGGCGTCAACAACATAGAGACAGTTGGGGAAAGTCAACATCTGAATTATGGTTTATCATAGTTGATGTTTTGTAAATGGGAATTTTGATTTCCTTCTAGCTATTTCTGCTGGTATAAAAACACAAGCAAGCTGAATGGTGGGACAACCTGTGAGTCATTACTTATGAGGTGAAGGCAGGAGGATAGTGATTCAAAGTCTGTCCCATTTCAAAGCAAACACAAAAGCATCCATAAAAGTCAAGTGGTTTTAAATATAACTCTGCAGTCAAATTTAATGAGCTCCCAGTTTTTAGAGGTTTCCTGTAAGACACATGTAAATTTACATATACTTGCACAGACATACGCACACACATATACAGACACAAACGTGCATACAGAGATACATATATGTGTATGCATGAAGTGTTGCTTAGTGGGCAGTGCTGGCCACACTGTATAAGGTGCTGATTATTAGAACTGAAAAAGGAAGGCTGGATAAAAATAAATGGCTAAATACATATTTTACTAAGTAATTTAGGAAGGGGATAGGAGATAGCTTGGCAGTTATAGTGCTTGCCTTTCAGGTTCAGATTCCCTAGAACACAGTACAATAGCTCAAGCACCGCTAATCCCAGCATCCCTCCAGGGAAAATGGAGGAGTCTCTTGAAGTTTGCAGGCTAATAGCCTGTCTTAGGCAGCGTCAAGAGACCAAAATGGAAATGCAAGGACTGAAACCTACATATGCACACCCACATAATGCACACATACACATATATGTATGCTCATGCATATATATATGTTCACATGCATACATGCATGCACAAATACACATATATAACACACGTGTGCATACATACACATCTGCATACACGTGTACCCATAAATGCACACATATATTCACACACAAGCAATAAATAAGAATATAGGAATGGAGAAGAACAGGCAGACTATTTCTGCTATTGCTCATGAAGAAACACATTCAAGCCATAACTGGTCACGCTCTGGGATGGCTAAGCAAATGTGCCTTTGAGGAGGAGCAGGCAACAGGCATTTTGGAATTCTGAGTGAACTTGCAGAACCAAGTGTTCATCTGCTACACACGCCAAGCACAGTGTGCCGCGCATGTGTCCAAAGGTGCTCAAGCCGCATTCCTGGTGGCAAATACTCATAAAGCCCGGGGTAGCAACAGGAGACCCAACATGGAAATAACGTTTTCAGAAAGCACAAACTATTTGCGTCAGAAAGGAATAGATACCGATAAACTACAGGGCAGCCCACAGAACCACTGCCAGCCCCAGGACACAGCTGAGAGGCCAGGATGGGACTCAGCTGGGGGTCAGAGTTAATCCGTGGAGGAAGCAAACCACAGCGCTGGTCCCTGAGGCCAGGACACGGCTGGAGGGAGCAAGAAGCTCTCGGTGGTGTTGGAACCCTGAAACGGGTCTAACACCATGTCTCTTGACTTTGCTCCAGCAGACATGACAACTAGCTCAGAATAGAGCAGAAGCAGCCCAGGCCTCGAGTGCTAACGTAACACTGTCTCTTTTGTGCAGTGCCTGATACATTCTGTCTTAGAGGAGGTTCCTTAAGTCTCAAAAAAGTTCTTAAAAGTAAGAAGATTCGGGCTGGAGAGGTGGCTCAGGGGTTAAGCCTCTGCCTTGCAGGTGGAAGGTCCTGAGTTCGGATCCTAGACCCTACATATAGACACCGGGCGGAAGCGGGGGCGGCCTGCGCTTCTGGTCCTGGTAGGGCGGAGCCTGTGAATCCTGGGGCAGAAGGAGGTGGAGGCGTCCATGGTGGTTCGCGAGTTCGTCCGTGGTTCTACACACACACACACACACACACACACACACACACACACACGCACGCACGCCGAGTGAGCGCACATACATACGCACACGTGCATAGTTGAATAAAATAATAAAAAAAAAAAGAATCTAATTTAAAAAAGAAAAAGTAAGAAGATTCGCAAAGACCCCCCCAGCCGAGGAGAAGAAAGCCGGGGAGGAGAGTGAAGTGCAAGCCCTACGCCCCCTGCCATGGCTCATGCCCCGCAACTGCCACGCAGCGGGTTCCTGAGGAACATCAGCCCGAGCCCTACACGCATGTGCACAGACATGCCGCAGAGGCTCAGGGGCGTGCCCCTGCACAGGAGCCCTACACGCATGTGCACAGACATGCCGCAGAGGCTCAGGGGCGTGCCCCTGCACAGGGATATTCCTACACACAGACAGCTTTGCGTATTTTAGTCAAAATAAAACAAATGCACGTCACCTTCCAGCTAGCGACACCCTGGCTCTCTGACCTCTGATGAAATCTGTCTGTCAAAGGATAAAACACACCGATAGGCAGAGAGAGAGATGCGCTGGTGACAGGCTGCTTTGGAAAACCAACCTGTGCCCATGTCCACCCTATCATGCCTTCCTGTCTTCGCATGATTGGAATTTTCACAATAAATGCTGGGAGTGTAAACCAAGAATCTGCTGTGATAAATGCAGATGGAAACCCCAACAGTCAGCAGTCACCTCGACAGATCACGAAGATAAACCCGGTGCCGCTCATGGTCAAGGCCCAGCAGCCTAGGAAGAGACACAGGAGCGCCAGCACAGACTTAACGGTGCATACTGAACTCCATCCCTGGGTCAGAGCGAGGCAAGCATGTCTGCTGTCTCCACTTCCAGTAAGCCAGAGCTCCAAGGGCCCTGCCCAGAACAAAATGCAGCTTTAAAGAGATCCAGATGTAAATTTTGTGCAGCTGTGACTCACCTGTAATTTGTTTACGGACATAGAGTCTAAAATAGTCTTTAAGTTTTAGGATTAATACTTTCATAAGGCAATGTACTGTATTCAGTTGATATTTCTTTTAGCAAGTCACAAAGTAATTGGAAATGAAATTAAAACAATATCAATAGCATCGAAATGTGTGGCATATGTGCAAAGCCTACACATTTAAAATAACAAGCATTGCTGAGGGATATTAAAGATCTATTGAATGAGGCACGAGAGCACATTTGTGGGCTGGAAAACACAAAGCAGCCAAGATGTTAATTCTCCTCTGGATTTCTCTATAGATTTAATGACATTTCGGTCACATTGTGCAGCCTGCTTGCGAGACTCAGATGGCAAAACACTGGAAACAGCTGGCTGGAGCTGAGTGTGTCTGCATGGTTCAGAGGCCTACCGTGTCGTCCGTGGGCGTGGTGCCGAGTGACCCATGGGCATGACACCGTGTCGTCCGTGGGCGTAGTGCCGAGTGACCTGTGGGCGTGGTGCCGAGTGACCCATGGGCATGACGCCATGTCGTCCGTGGGCGTGGTGCCGAGTGACCTGTGGGCATGGTGCCGAGTGACCCGTGGGCGTGGTGCCGAGTGACCCGTGGGCGTGGTGCCGAGTGACCCGTGGGTGTGGTGCCGTGTCACCCGTGGGCGTGGTGCCGTGTCACCCGTGGGCGTGGTGCCGTGTCACCCGTGGGCGTGGTACCGAGTGACCCGTGGGCGTGGTGCTGGCTCCAGTTGGCTAGATGCTGCAGAACACTGAGTTTGGAAGTACAGTGGCTCATGCACCCTCTCATTGTCATCTCAGCTGCCATCGGGTCTGTAGTGACATTGCCTGACTCCTGGGGGGACATCTGTCTCCCACCCTTATGCTCCAGTTGACCCTCTTTCTTCACATTACCTGGGTGGGGTCACAGTCCCCTGAGCTGAAAGTCAAACTCTGATGAAAGTCAGTGGTAAGTTTCTGCTTCCTAAGGAAAACCAGGAATCGTTACTGACTGGCTGCAGCTTGATGGGTGTGTGTGTGTGTGTGTGGGTGTGTGTATAAGTGTGTGCGTGTGTGTGTGCGAGTGTGTGTGCATATAAGAGGGATTGGTGTGTATGTGCCTGAGACCCAAGGGCGGCAGGAATTGTTCTGGACTGCTCCACACCTTACTGCTTTGCTTTGGGGTTTTGCAGGCGCTGCCTTCCAGGGCTAGAAGTGTAGGCCACTGCCATTTCCACCTGGGTCTGGGGAATCGGAACTCAGGTCCTTTGGCTTGTGACTCCAAGACTTTAATCCCCCTCCCCCATCTCCGCAGTCTTCCCTGGGCGGGTTTAGGATGTGATCATTTTAAGTGATCTTTGGGATATCGTGTGACTACATGCGAGATGTGCTGGGTTGATGGAGATGCGTGCTGGAGAGGCGCCCTTACCCCCGCCTGTGGGGCTGGGGGGAGAACCAAGACCTACAGCCTGCATTCAGTCAGAGCAGAGCATGCTGGGTGTACAGGGCATCTCAGGGCCATGGCCGGCATCTCACCCATGGTGAGACCCTAAGGTCTCCATGTTTGCCTGACACATTCCCAGCAACACATGCCAGCCTCACCCTGGGCATTCTGGGCAGGCTGGAAAACTGCCCACCCATGTTTTGATAAAACAACAGGAAGAGGAAAACTCAGGAGCCAGAGGGAGCACCATTCCAGGAGCCAAAAGGAGGATCACTCCAGGAGACAGAGGGAGGACCACTCCAGGAGACAGAGGGAGGACCACTCCAGGAGAGGGAGGATCACTCCAGGAGACAGAGGGAGGACCACTCCAGGAGGCAGGGAGGACCACTCCAGGAGCCAAAAGGAGGACCACTCCAGGAGACAGAGGGAGGACCACTCCAGGAGAGAGAGGACACTCCAGGAGACAGAGGGAGGACCACTGCAGGAGAGGGAGGATCACTCCAGGAGACAGAGGGAGGACCACTCCAGGAGCCAAAAGGAGGACCACTCCAGGAGACAGAGGGAGCACCACTCCAGGAGCCAGAGGGAGGACCACTCCAGGAGACAGAGGGAGGACCACTCCAGGAGACAGAGGGAGGACCACTCCAGGAGACAGGGAGGACCACTCCAGGAGACAGAGGGAGGACCACTCCAGGAGACAGAGGGAGGACACTCCAGGAGACAGAGGGAGGACACTCCAGGAGACAGGGAGGACCACTCCAGGAGAGGGAGGACACTCCAGGAGACAGAGGGAGGACCACTCCAGGAGACAGGGAGGACCACTCCAGGAGAGGGAGGACCACTCCAGGAGACAGAGGGAGGACCACTCCAGGAGACAGAGGGAGGACCACTCCAGGAGACAGAGGGAGGACCACTCCAGGAGAGGGAGGACCACTCCAGGAGCCAGAGGGAGCATCACTCTGACACAGAATTGGCTGCACCCCTGAAGTTTTGAATGTTTCACCTGGATGAAGGCGTCTGGAGGCCTTGGCATCTTGAGGGATGAACACCCTGTGGAATGAGCTGGCATGAGCAATCCAGGATAGCGTGGTCAGGAACGACTGTGAAGGAGATGCAAACAGAGGCGAGAGCCCCCCGAGGTCTGCACGCGGAGGCGTGAACCTCTGGCCTCCCCATGTGCTTCAGAAAGTCTCTGCAATGGGGAGCCTTCAGGATGGCGCCCCTCGCTCTGGCCTGGGGGTCTTCCACTCCGGCTGATCTCAGCAGAGCAGCACATCTGTGCAGCCAGCACTGTTCAGCCCAGAGTAAGGAAATCTATCACTAGGTACTGGATGGACCTATGAGAGCTGCCAAGGTCAGGAACTGCGGCCAGGGGCCCTGGAAGTTGCCCGGCTTCACTTGCTCAGTTAGGGGCCGGGAGAGAGTTCAGGGGCAGAGTGCTTGCCTCGCATGCACGAGCCCATGAGTTCAAAGCCAGCACTGCAGAAAGAACAACTACCGCTGGGTTCTACCATGTACTTGATCTGCCCAGACACTGGGCACCAGCGGGGGCGAAGTGATGGAGGACCAGCTTCTCCCGACGCGCTGGTGCTGGGATCCTGCCATGACCACAGCTGGCTCCACACAAGTTCTCTGCCTCCTTTCTGGCAAACAGCCTCAAAGCGAGCAGCAGGCGTGGCTGCCAGAGGCAAGGGTCCTCCAGGGGTCCCAGCGCACACGCAGGTGAGAGAAGCCCCGGGGCACTCTGAGGTGACAGTAAAAGACACGCCCTGCAGGTGTGGAGAGAAGCTGGCTGCGTCAGCAGATGCTCCACCTGGCATCGCCGCGGCTGAGCAGGTCCCAGCCTGCGGAGCCCTTGGCGGCCGGGACCTGGACGGGAAGAGCCCCCTGCTCGCGTGAGAGCGTTTCTGCTGCACCCTCTCCCCTGGGGCCTGGGGAGCCCCAGAGGCAGCTGTGGGTTATTTATTTATAAAATGCTGCGACTGTCAGCCTGGCGGGGGGCGGGGGGTGCCGCCAAGGGCACCCCTGAGGTGTCGCCCCCCCATGCATCCAGGAGGCGAACACGGGTCACGGCAGCGCACATCCACTTTCAGACCCAAGCAAGTGCCTGCGCAGTGAATTGATCAGTTAGAGTGCTCTGGGGCCTGGGGAGCGAAGAGCGGCCTGCTCCACTCTGGAGCAGAACAGAGGGTCACAGAGTGAACACGTGAGAACAACACGGCCCGCTGAACCTCACAGGTGTCCCAACTGAGCTGCACCCTAAGACTCCCCCAGCCTTGCACCTTCCTGTCCAGGCGGCCTGGCTGCACCCCATTATCCCCAGCCTTGCACCTTCCTGTCCAGGCGGCCTGGCTGCACCCCATTATCCCCAGCCTTGCACCTTCCTGTCCAGGCGGCCTGGCTGCACCCCATTATCCCCAGCCCTTGTACCTTCCTGTCCAGGCGGCCTGGCTGCACCCCATTACCCCCAGCCCTTGCACCGCCCTGACGGGGCAGCACCACTCTAGAGCTGCCATCACAGCACATCTGTGCACGTGACGTGGAATGCACGTCCTTTCTTGGGCATCTTGCCTTCCAGGATACCCACTGCTTTCCTCTGAAGGGAGGGACCTGCGGTCAGTGAGCTTCCCTGATCGTGGCTCTGCACATGCAGCCATTGCTCGCTTCTGCTTCCGCAAAGCAGGACAGCCTAGCCAGCTGTGCATGTCAAGGCAACAGCTTCCTGCAGAGCCTGGGCAGACTCGGGACGTCCTAAGGAGCTCACCTCGGTGTCCCATTGGAGCCTGGAAGCTGCAGGATGCAGAGAACTCAGCGGCCACGTAACGTTCCTAGGAGACCCTCGTCAGCGCCACGCATTTCCCTGTGTTCATCATGTTCCTGATGGATGATTTACTTCAACTGCTTGTCTCTGGCTGTGCACTGAGACTTCAATACATCATGCATACACACATATGTTCACACACATGTATACCCACATGTATGTGCACAAAAAATATAAACGCACACATATACACATGAACACATAGACACATGCACACACATACACACCACAACATGTGCTACATACATGTATATATGTGCCCATTTGTGGACATACATGCATATGCACATGCATCTATATACACACATGCACACACTTATATGCCTACATATGCACATATACACAAGCAACCAACACACATACATACACATACACAAGCACACACATCTACACATACATATGTATAAGTGCACCCATATGTGCACATGGAACACATATGCATGCACAAACACATGCATGCGCACACGCACAGCCATGTGCATCACAACATGCATGCACACGTGCATGTTCCTATGCACGCACACACATGCGCATGGGCAGACACAAACACTCGCACATGACATGCACACATCGTTGTTCACATGCATACACAGACGTGCATACATGCATGCACATATATACACATGCACATACCTGCACACCTAACAAACAGGCACACACATATATACACATGCACACATGTACACTACGTGCACATATGGAACGGCATGTGCGCACGCACACACGCACAGTGTACATGATGACTTGCAGTCACACTGAGGCTGATGTATAAGCTCAGGAAAGATGAGTGTGTCTCACAACACTTCCCACGGCCTATCTCTCTTCTACCAGAAAGCTTCGAACTTAGCCACTTGTGTTGCGTTTGAAGAAAACAGAGTTTCTGGAAGAGTCACAGCAAAGTTCCTGCTCCTCACAGCCTCTCAGGGGAGGCCCTGGGCACTCTTGGAGTTTTAAAGTGGACAAAGCTAATTAAGACTGACAGCTCCACCTTCCTGGATAGTGCGAGCTGTCCCTCACGGGAGCTCTTTGCAAGCACGCTGTCCCCATGCGGCCTTCTGCTCCAGGCTCCGCCTCTGCAGAGACACAAATCACCTTTGCAAGTGGCGCACAAAAAAGAAGAAAGAGAAAGTGCAGAGTAAAGCTGGAGGTCAGAAGCCTGCCCCCCATGCTTCCTGCAGCCTGCCCCCCAACTCACGGCAGCCTGTCCCCCATGCTTCCTGCAGCCTGCCCCCCAATTCACGGCAGCCTGCTCCCCACGCTCACGGCAGCCTGCCCCCCCACTCATGGCAGCCTGCCCCCCACACTCACGGCAGCCTGCCCCCCACGCTCACGGCAGCCTGCCTCCCCCACTCACGGCAGCCTGCCCCCCACGCTCACGGCAGCCTGCCCCCCACTCATGGCAGCCTGCCCCCCCCCCGCTCCCTGCAGCCTGTCCCCCCCACGCTCACGGCAGCCTGCCCCCCCCCCGCTCACGGCACCCTGCCCCCCACGCTCACGGCAGCTCTGCTCAGCGTGAGGACCCGCGCTGCCAGGGCATCGAAGCGCTGCATCTGCACCTGGCCTACCGCAGGAGCACGTTATTCCTCCTTTTAATCTCAACAAGGCGCCTCTCCGTCTTCCACTTTGCCCCTGGTCCGCCAGGCCGTAAGAAACTGCAGTAAGAAAGCCTCCGGCAGCTGGGGCTTCTACCCTGTTCCGCCCGCACCATGCGTCCCTGCAGGAGCCCGGCCGGTAGAAGGACAGGGCTGCTTCCTTTGCCAGCCTAGCTGTCCACACGGCTCTGGCAGATGTCACTGGAGTCACATTGGACCTCATAGACCTGAGCTGAGATGAAGTCAAGACCCAGACGTACGGGGAACCTGAGACACTGGTTCTAAACCTGCAAACGGTGTCGTCCTTGAGCATGTTCGCTGCTGCGGTGGGACGGAGAGGGACAAACCCAGCAGCAACAGAACCTCGGGCAGCCTGTGTCTCTCCCTGCGCCCTTTCCACTGGCTCTGGGCAGGCCGGGGGCTTCCTATTCTCCTCGTCAGTGTGGTGATGCAGATGGAAAATCAGTCCTCCCCTCCAAGGGAGAAGTAGTCATTTATCCTGAAGCCAAAATGAGAGACCTTGACGGGGACAGACTCAGGTTTCCCCAAATTCCACGTGTGCCGCTGCAAGTTTCTGGAGACTTTATGATCCCAGAAGAAAGAAAACCTTAAGTCAAGACACCTGTCAAATACATTGGTGGAAGTATCAGAGAGGGCGTTGCAGCAAAGTGGGGAGATCTCTGTCGTGGCCTCAGATGTTATCGGAGGACATGCTTTTCAGTTCATGGGGCCAGAGGTCTGCTAAGTTACCACATTTCAAGAGGTTTCACCCAAGTCACGATGTCAGAACAGACCAGAAGGAGGGAAAGGAAGAATGTCTATGAAGGGGATAAAGGTCACCCAAGAAAATTGCAACTTAGCCCAGAACTGCAACATTCCAGTCTTCCCCACAGCCACAGGTTTGCCGATCAGCCCAGTTTCTTTCTAGGCACTTGGGGAAACAATGATTGTGCCTGGAAACGATGTGTGCGTCTAAGTTGTAGAGTTTACTGCCACTGCCAGCTTCTCTTCTCTCTCTCTCTCTCTCTCTCTCTCTCTCTCTCTCTCTCTCTCTCTCCTCTCACCCACATGTGACCTGCACCCACGTGTGACCTACACCCACGCGTGACCTACACCCACGCGTGACCTACACCCACTCCTGAGATCTGGAACCGTGCACCAACCAGACCTTCTCTCTCCATCAGCCACCGAGCTGAGCATTTCGTTGCAGCTTGCGAAGTGAAGCGAGGACGCTGACTGCAAGAGAATCACCTTAGAATCCGCAACAAGCGGATTCCAGGTGAGACTAACAGGCAGGTTTCTCCCAGCGCAGAAACAGAGGAGAGCACAGGAAATTCCTCCACAGGCCTCTGTGAAAGGCACGACGCCGCGGAGCTGACCTGAGGCCCACGCTGCCTTCAGTAAGTAGGCACCCAGCGGGGGTCCCCCACAAAGCCTGCCAGTGGGACTTCCAAACCTGGTCCCACTAGGGACCCCCAATCAAAGGCCAGAGAGGAAACCAAGAGGAAGTTTTCCTTTTTGAGTCCTCAAAAATTTCATAAAAGGGGCGCCCAGGATCCAGAGCTTCAGAGCAAGACTTGGCGTTGTCTTGTCCCCCTCTGACTCCCCAACAGCCAGAGACTTCTTGTTCCCCCTCCCCCCGATTCTTCTGAGCAACAGGTGTCCCTTCTCCCGCTTTCCAATAAATTTTACTTCAGCTGCTTCGTGGCGCCCGGCTTCAGTCTTGGAGTCTGGTGAGCGGGAACCTGGAAGGAAATCCCATAATATGGCGGTTGGTTTCACTCGTTAGCAGGACACCAAAGCCGACCTGAGAGGGAAACACCTGCCGTGTTAAGTCAGCTGCGGGGCCTGCTGGGAGGTCGTCTTGGGGATGTAACTGATGCAGCGACTCCGCGGTCAACGCGTACCGGGCAGGGGAGAAGGAAGGAGAGAACAGGCTGCCGTGGTTGGACAAGGTTCTCGTCCTGCTTGGATGTGATCAGCCGCGCTGGGACGTCCCTTCAGGATGTAACCTGGAATCGTGTCTCAGTAAAACCCTTTTCTTCCCTGAGGTGTTTGGACCAGGTGATTCGTTGCGGGAAGGGTTAGAAGCTGAGGTGCTAACAAATCCTCAAATCCTCGACACTTAAATGGCACGTTTCTAAGGAATTAATCGTTCCAGTGCAGAACTCCTAAGGAACATTGGAAAATGTTTCAAACTGTGTGCTGAGAGGTCACCATATCTAAATCTGAGAGACCTTCCCTCATCTTAACAAACACCCTTGCCCTGCTCGTACACCCTCCCCTCTCCACACACATCCTGTCCCTCCCTATATCCTTCCCTCCCCACACAATCCTTCCCTCCCCCCACATCCTTCCCTCCCCCACAACCTTCTCCCACCACCCTCCCCCCACACCTTCACACCACACACCCCTCCCTCTCTCTCTCATACAACATACACCCCCTTCTCTCTCTCCCCCCACACCTCGTCTCTTTCTCTCTCTCACACACACACATACACACACACAACACACGAACGCGCAGCAATGTGCTCACGGCACACGTCTTTCCCCCGCAGCCAGAAGCACCTGGTCCAGCGGCCTCAGGACCTCCTGACTGGGGCCCTGTGAGCACTGGAAACGCCTGTCCCGGGCAGTAGGTGAGGGGAAGGTAACAGAAACACATGAACAACCTTTGCTGGCCCCGCCTCGCACCCGGCTCTGTGGAAACTGCAGCCAGGTACCTGGAAGAATGCGGTGTGGACACCACATCTCAGGCCACGTGCCGCACCACCGCAGCCAACTGCGTGCACAAGGGTAGAACCACACACCTGCATCACCACCCACCTGCATCACACACATCACCACGCACCTGCACACCACGCACCTGCCTCACCACGCACCTGCCTCACACACGCACCTGCGTCCTCCACGCACCTGCGCCCCTCCAGCACCGGCCGTCCTACGCAACCTGCATCACCACGCCCTGCATCACCACCAACCTGCTCACACACGCACCCTGCGTCCTCCAACGCACCTGCGTCCCCACGCACCGGCGCTCACACCTGCGTCCTCCACGCACCGCGGCCGCTCCACGCACCTGCATCACACCACCACCTGCATGCCACCACGCACCTGCATGCACCGAACCTGCGCCTCCAGCACCTGCACCTACCACGCACCTGCGTCACCACGCACCTGCGTCAACCACGCCCTGCGTCACCACGCAACCTGCGTCACTCCACCACCTGCGTCCTCCACGCACCTGCGTCCCCACGCACCTGCGTCCTCCACGCACCTGCATGCACCACGCACCTGCATGCACACCACGCACCTGCGTCCTCCACGCAACTGCGTCCTCCACCACCTGCGTCCTCCAACGCAACCTGCGTCCTCCACGCACCTGCTCACCACGCACTGCGTCCTCCAGCACGATGCAACCACTGAACCTCACGAACTCCCCTGACATGAGGTCACTGGGTGACCGGTGGTCCCAGGGAGCCCATGGGACTCAGCTACTGGCATGAGGGCGCCTACAGCCCACCTGAACATGGAGTCAGCTTACAAAAACATGTGACAAAACCTGGCCAACTTTCTCCAGAAGTCTTTAGGTCCGCATGGGTGAGAAGTGGAGAAAGTCTGGAATGGTATGTCCTAGGAAGACTCAGTGCCGTGCCCACCCAGTAAGGGTGCTGCCCGGCGGGGGGGATGTGACCTTCCACGAGGCTGAGAAATGGAAGAAGTGATGGAAAAGACCCCGGGGAAGTACCCGGAGAAAAGGCGGGCTCCAGGGTAGCTGGGCCCCAATCCGCTGGAGTGTCCCCCACCCAACCAGCTGCTGTGGCAAGGGCTCTCCCTCAGGCCGGGGCACGGGTGCACGATGGCCTAGTCTTCCTGCTGGTGTCCCATCTGCGCACCGACCCCGCAGCGCGCAGCGAACCCCCCCAGCGCGCGCAACACGCCCGCTCTCCTGTTCCCAGCGCACAGCGCCCCCGCTCGGCGTGAGCGGGGAGGACGGGCGGGCGAAGGGGCCGGGGAGGGTGTGGTGCCATGTGGGGGACACGCCGTGGGGGCGTGGGTGGAGGGAGGCTGAGAGAGAGCCCTGGGAAGGGAGGAGGTCGGCATTACAACACCCGAAGACCCCCCGGGAGGTCCGCGTCCCGCGTGGTGGTCCTTGGGGTCTGCAAGGGTTGCAGAGGTAGTCCGGCGGACTGCGCCGGGCCCGCGGGTTTTAGAACAGGACCCGGCCCGGCGGGTCGCTGCCTTCTGACCTTTACCCCCTGGCGCTGGCGGGGCGGCCGAGGGAGGCGTCCCGCAGAGGGTCCGAAGCACCAGCCCAGAGAAGCATGCAGACCTGGAGGAAGGGGCGCCTGCTCGCATGTCCGGGAGAGGCTGAGGCCCAAAGAAGAGGGACCCCAGGTTTCCGCTGTGCCAGTCCCTCATGCCCGCTGGTTCTGAAGATGGTACCGGCCGGCCCCAGGGGCTCCGGCATGGCCCCAGTAGGGCTCCAGACCACGCGGGCGGAGGCTGCCCGTCGCCCCCCGCCTCGGCCCCTGGCCTCCGCCCCCCAAGCAGCAGCCGGCCGCCCATGGACAACCCGACACACTGCAGCTCTGGACCCTGGGCCCACAGGGCCACCCCGCAGCTGTGGCAGACCGTCCCTCCCGGCTCCCTTGAAACCAGGCTCCCCTGATCTCTTGCCTCACCGCGGGCCCACATCACTCGGGCCTTCTCTCCTCCCCTCCTCTTCCTGGGCTCACAACACGTGGAGCTGCATGGAGCATCTGCTGGGCGTATTGCGTCCCTCCCGGGGCCCCATCGCTCTGTCCCCGCCCCCCACTCCTCTGACCCGCAGGAGCCTCCTAAACAGTGTATCTTCCCCTGCAGCTCCCTAACCCAGTGGCTCTCTACACCCCCCAAGTGGGTGGCCGTTCTCGACCACACTGGTCATGGACATGGCTTCAAGTGCAACTTTATAGCATATCTGGGCTCAGCGGGCCCCACACTGGCCCATGGACACTACTGAGGACAGAAAGAAGAAGGTGGGAAAGGAAGGGAGGGAAGGAAGGAAGAAAGGAGAGAGAAGAGGACGGAGGGGGGAGGGAAGGAAGGAGAAAGGGAGGGAGGACAAGTGGGGGCCTCTCCTCCCTGGCTCCGTCTGATCGTCCGTCAGTCCCCTGTAAGGCTCAAGGCACTAGACTGAGGCATCCTGAGCAACCCCCATGACCCAGGCATAATCGGCAGCACCCGTGGGGCTGGCGCTGGTGGTGTGAACACCCACAAAGAGGAGCATGCGCTTCAGACCCCGCCCTTGTACGCACGCGAGAAAGAGCCCACAAGGCCCATCCTCCTCCTCAACCCCTGTAGACTGATACCCAGCTCCCCACCACGCTGTGCTTCCCAGCAAGCCAGAGGAACCCCACGGAAGCCTCGGTTCCATTCAGCTGCCCACGCAGGTGCCCGCTGGACTTCGCCCTGGCCCTTGCAAACACCCCCCCATGGTCAGGGCACTGGAACCCACAGCTCCAGCCTGCCGGACGGAGCCATGAGCATACAGAGCCTTGAGACCCTCCCCAGAACACACCAGTCTGAGCACATCCGAAAAGACAGCCGACTTCGTCCATCGGGCATGAAGTGGCCCCAAAATCTCAACCAGCAGCACACGGGAGCTGAAGTGGAGGATGGAGAGAAAGAAAGAAGAAGGGAGGGAGGAAGGGAGGGGCGACCCACGTCTCCAATTCAGAATCGTCTCATGGTGAGCAGAGGGCGTTCCCATCCGCGCAGCAACCCCCAGCCACAGGTTCCCACACCTTTACTGTCAGCTCTCACCTGTTCACGCCCCAGGCTCAGCTCAGCCCGATCATGGGGTGCCAGTGCGACTGCACGTTGGGACAATGCACGAGCTCGTCTACCTCCTCCCTCCATCACTTCCTTTCCCACCTCCCTCCCTGTGTCTTCCTCCTTCCTCCGGACCCTTTCTTCCTTCGTCTTCCCTCCCTCCCCTTGCTTCCCTTTCCTTCGACCCCTCATCGCTCTTCTTCTGTTCTTTTCCTATACCCTCGCCTTTACCTCTTCGTCCTTCCCTTAGACCATACCCTCCCCTTCTTGCCCCTTAACCCCTCCCTCCCGGTTTCTTCCTCCGTCCCTCCCTCCCTTTCGCCTAGCCTTCTCCCCTCCGTTCCTTCTCGTTCTTCCCGCCATTTCTTTCCTCCTTCCTTCCTTCCTTTTCTTCCTTCTTGCTTCTCGTCTCACCTCCCATCCCCCATCTCTCTCGCCCGTCCCTCTCCCGCCCTCTGTACTTTTCTCCTTCCTTACGTCCTGCCCCTTTTTCCTCTGCCTTCTTTCGCCCCGTACTTTCTTTTCTTTCTCCTCGCTCTCACTTCTTCCTTCCTTTCGTCTTTCACCTCTCATCACCTAAAGTTGTAGCATCTGTGTCCGGCAACAGGGTTGGAAGGATTTCTGTAGACAGGCCAGACATCAATGGAGTGAAGAGTCCGCTTTGGAACCTGGCTTTGGCAGTGACTCTTGCCAGGGTTACCCTCCATGTGCGACAGTGGAAGGCGCTCTAGAATGGCCCTCTGTGAGCAGCCGTCCTGGCTCAGGATCTCTTTTGCCCTCCCCAAGGCCGGCCAAGGACGCGCCCCCAGGCCCACTGTCGCGGTGGGTTGACCATCAGCGGTGCCCTGAGTGGACCAGAGCTGCTAAAGGAAACGACTCGCAGGATAAAACCTCGTGAGACCTTGCGTTGAGGGTAGGAAGGAGCACCACAGGACAGCGAGCCGGTGGTTAGACCTTCCCGGCTCGCTGTGGCTGGGTTTGGACTGTGGCCAACAGCAGCGGTGCCCTTGCTCAATCAGTGAGAGCAAGGGTCCGGCCACTTTGGAAGCGCCCTGGCCCGCCTGAACTGCGAGACCTGAGTGTGAAAGCCCAGTAGCTGCAGACTGAAAGTGGGTCACCCCCGGGTCCGGGTGGTTGTTTGAGTCAGGGGGCTCAGAGTCAGAGTCGGGGTCTCCTTTCAGTAAGCTTCGTCTACTTTCCTTGCGGAACGCATGATCCTGTCCACAGGCGCCGTGAAAGCCTTCACGCGTCACCTTTCCGATGGGCCCCGAGATCCCCGTTCCCAGCCTGGTCGGTCAGAGCGAGGGCCCGACAGGCAGAAGAAGGGTGTGGCACGGGACCGCGTGCGCGTAGGACCACTCTGAAAAGCGCAGAACAGGCCCGAGCCACTGACGGTCACCAAAGCCGCAGGGTGTCCCTGAATGCGGAATGATGCCAGTAAACCACTAGGAGGAACCAGCTTCCCCTCCCGCCAGAGTCCGAGCCCGGGGCTGGAGCCCTGCTGCCGTCCTCCTCTGGCCTTGCGTCCCCTGGAGCGGGAGGGCAGCGCCTCAGGTGCAAGACCCAGGGTGTCCGGCCTGTCCGAGCAACGAGGACCACCGGTGTGGTTCACGGCAGGAAGGGTCAGTGATCACCAAGCAATAACTCAGGTTGTGTGTTTGTGAAGAAGGTGGCCTATCTATCCTCCCTCCCGGATGAACTGAGCACTGCCGACCTGTGGAAAAAAAAACAAGACCAAGGAGGATACGTCTGTGACACAACGACAAGGGCCAAGGAGACCCGTCTGGTGAACACGCGACTATAAGCAAGATGAGCCAGTATGGACACGCGGACACCGCAAGGAGATCCGTCGGGACAGCCGGACACACGACAGAAAGGAAGTAGCCTGTGACACCAGGACACGCACAGCAAGGAGATCCGTGCTGTGAAAACTCGTACACGAACCAAGGAGATCCGTCGGTGATCAAAACGCGGACACGCAGCAATGAATTCCGTCTGTTGCAATCTCGGACAGAAGCAGGAATCCGCTTTTAACACGTGAATTACCGGCAAGGAACGTGACGGCATACACAGTAGATCTGTTAACGTGACACTTTCATTGTACCTGGACCGGGACAGACAGCAAGGAGATCCGTCCTGTGACACTGGCACACGGCAAAGGAGATCCGCCTGGAACGACGTGGACGACATGCAAGGGACCCGTCTGTGACCGGGACACGACAAGCAGGAGATCCCCTGAGGCACGTGGAACACGGCAGGAGGATCCGTGGTGTGACACGTGGACACGGACAGCAAGGGGAATCCGTCGGTCGTGTACACGCAGGAGTCGCGCTTGACGGACCGACAGCAAGGAGACCGTCTGTGACACGCGACCGCAGCAGATCGGAAACCGAATACAGCAAGATTCCGTCGGTGACACGCGACATGGGCAAGGAGACCCGTCTGGTAAACGAGGAAACAACAGCTCTCTGGATGGTTCCGTGAGCTGACTCAGGTGGATTCCTCGCTCGCCCTGGGAGTCTTGCCTCCTGTAGCCTCATCTCCTACTCACGGCCCAGGGCGGGGGCTCGGGCACTGCAGGAGGGGAGCTGTCTATCTGCCTTAGGCGGATGCTGGTCTGGAGGAAGTCTGAGACGCTGCCTTCTTTCATCAGCACCGAGATGGGGCGAGCATTCGGCGTTCCAATCACAGGCCGAGGCACGGCCCTGACTGGCAGTACCTTCACGCTAAGCCATGTGAATGCCAACTGGGCCTCTGCCCCAAGAAGGCAGGTATGTGCCTCCTGGCCCTCGTAGGGCGTGTCGTCCCCCAGGTTCATTCGTTTGTTCGTTTTTCTGGCCCAGTTGCCGTGAGGAGTGACGTAGGGCGCGGCAGAGCGTCCGTGGGCGAAGAGGAAAATGGTCACAAAGGAGAAACTGGAAAGTCACAGGTGCGCATCTGACCCAGCGAACGAGAGCACACGCACACAGATGGAAAAGAAGAATGAAAAAATGAACAGGAATCACTCCTCCTCATAATAATCCCACGGCAACAGTCGTAACTCCCATTTTTAAAAGGAACGGACAAGTCGATTGGATTAAGAAAAGATCCACTCTTATTGGCTTAGGAGAAAACACCGTCAGTGGGCAAACACAGACGGAAGCCTAGGCGTCAGTAAGCCCCTCTGAAACAAGCAGAGCTTGGAAACGGGCCGCAGGGGCTGTATTTACACATAAGTGGGGCATCAACCAGATTGGTCCAAGAGTATAAAGAAGGTGGCTGTTTGTCAGTCCAGCCGGCATGGTTTGCTGATAAATGACATCAAAACAGTTTTAAGGAACAAGCTTGACGGGAGAGCTGCCAAACACAACGCAACCGGCCGAGGGAACTGGCCACCATTACACGCTGAGAGATGGACATCCTTATTGCCAGACCAGCAGTGTCTGGCCAAGTGAACAGAAGGATGCGACACTCCAAACCAGCTCTCCGTGATTATTCTCTGCAGGAGCCTAGTCCCACCCACCATGAGCTGGCACTTCCCATCAGCTAGACAATCTCCTGCAGGTTTGGCTCGGGGCTTAACCAACCATTAACTCTCTCAAATGTGCCCGAGCTCAAACCCTCAACTGTCAAGTTTGACACCTGGGCCTGACTGGACAGCCGCTGTATGTATAGCACAAGGACAGATTATGGGAGGTGCTGGAATTGTGGGAGGCAAACTGGTTGGAGGAGTGGGGCCACTGGGGATGTCTTTGAAGGGAACACAGCTTCCGGTAATGCTTCCTACTTCCGGACACTGAAGTGACGCCCTCCCTCCCACCCATGGCCTTGCAACAGCGCCCAGGGCAAACGCCGACACAGCGCCCAGGAGAGGTCACCCCTCCTTCCACCCGCTACCTCTAGCGGTGTGCCACAGCCATCCTGAAGCTGGATGACCCGACAGCCACTGGGGGACCTTCCCCGCCAGGCACGGGGGTGCGGAGGTCAGAGCCACCAGATCGTAAAATCTGGACGACTGAAGGGGAGCAGAACCGAAGCAGATGCCACGGGAGAACGGGGTTCCCCTGTCGCAATCAACTCTGGATCTGCCCGAGGTGGTGGAGAGGTTCCAGCGTTGCCCTTCTCCAGGCTAGTGCGCTAAAGGACCCTCGGCCGCTCCTTTCTGACTCCAGCAGTAGAGGCTGCTGGACCTGCCACACTGAAGGCCACATACAAACCTTGCTGAGCACTGTAGTAGCAGTACCTAGAACAG